>CAUYSK010053275.1:0-40640 GCA_963575035.1 Avahi laniger
TGAATTCCCTCAGTCTTTGCTTATCTGAAAATGTCTTTACTTCTCCTTCATATATGAAACTTAGTTTTTCAGGCTACAAGATTCTAGGCTGGGCATTATTCTGTTTCAGAAGAGTGAGAATGGAGTCCCAGTCTCTTCTTGCTTGTAGGGATTCAGTTGAGAAATCTGGAGTTATTCTGATGGACTTTCCTTTGTATGTTACTTGTTTCTTTTGCCTTACAGCTCGTAGAAGTGCCTCTTTAGTGGCTATTTTGATCAATCTAGTGACTGTGTGACGTGGTGTCTTCCTATTTGCATTGAATCTCCCTGAGGTCCGTTGAGCTTCTTGTACCTGTATATCTAGATTTTTAGCAAGTCCTTGAAAGTTCTCCTCTATTAATTCTTCAAATACCTTATCCAGCTCTTGAATGTTTTCTTCTTCACCTTCCAGAACACCTATCACCCTCAGGTTCGGTTTTTTTACATAATCCCACATTTCTTCTAGGCTTATTTCTTTTCTCTTAATTTTCTGCTCAATCTCTGTGACTGACTTATTTAATTGGAAGGAGTTGTCTTCAGTCTCTGAGATTCTTTCTTCTGTTTGATCTACCCTGTTCTTGAGGCTTTCCACAGTGTTCTGTAGTTCCCTGAAGAAGGCCTTCATTTCCAGGAGATCAGTTTGATTTTTTTTTAACATTTCAATTTCTTTAGTGAATTTTTCCTTCAAGTCCTGGATTTTTTTTGTGGTTTCTTTGTGTTGGTTATCCATTTTTTCTTGCATATCATTGAGCTTTCTTAAAATCCATGTTTGACATTCTTCTTCTGTCATTTTAGTGTTCTGAGTTTGGTTAATGTCCATTGCTGGGGAGCTGTTGTTCCTCTTTGGGGCTGTGCTTTCCATTTGAGTCTTGATACTTCCAGAGTTCTTTTGCTGGTTGGTCCCCATCTGGTTCAGTTGTTTCTTCTTGCCTTTAGATTTTTGTTTGGATAATGACATGTCCTGTTTAGTCTCTGAGCCAGTAGGTGGTGTTTGTGGGTGAGATTCAACCACACCCTTTATGATCAATCAGTAGATGCAGTAAAATGGTGTGGAGGATGACCTCCCTGTCAGTAGGTGGCACTTGCTGGGAGGAGAGAGCTTCAGTTCCGTTTTTGGGTTCTGTAGCCAGCTCTTGTTCCTCTATAGAAGCCCTCTTGTGTCTTGAGTGGTGGGTGGGTCCCTGGGACTTCCAAGTGTGTCCGTATTCTCCACCTCGGTGGGGGAAGGACCAGGAGTGAGTCTGGGTGGGGCTGGGTCAGGTAAGCCTGCCCTCAGGCTCCACAACTTCTATTAGCAGGGGTCAAAGGTCTGTTCTTTGCTTCTATGCAAAGCTGCCAGGAGTGGCTGAAATGGCTTCACTCAGCTGAAAGTCTGGGCTTAGGGGATGGGGCTGTCTGAGACCTGCACTCTGGAGCAGGTCTCACTCCCCTCCACCCTCCCACTCCCTCTCCGTGGCCTCTCCCAGGCCTCTGCCAGCAGGGAGGACCTCAGGCTGATGGATCTCCCCTGGCTGTGACATGGCCCAGGAGGTTCCCTATCCAGGATCGCAGCCTGAGCTGGGTGCACAGCCCTCTTTTGGGAGGAGGGTTGCCACTCAAGCACGCTGATCTGTCCCTGAAGGCACACACTCCTCAGTAGGCTCTTTCACAGATCTCCCTTCTGTGCCCCCAGGCAGTGGGATCGTGACCTGGGTATATGGGGTCTGGTCTGCAGGCTTATCCCCTGGACCCTGGAGATCAATCCCTGACCCTGCCAGGGGGAGGGTTGCTGGTCTTGAATCTCCTACAGGATGTCCAAGCTGGATCGATTTCACTCCACCTCAGGATTTGCCCTGCTCTCCTGGAGTCCCAGGCAAGCAGCACCTGGGCGTGCTGGTGGGTAGGGAGCTCGCAGTCTGAGTACCCCTCAGTCTGCTGTAGGGCCCCAAAGGAAAGGTCCCATTCCTTGGAGATGCCTCCGTGTGATGGCTAAATTATCTCTCTTGGCACCCACAGGTAGGGAAAGGGAAGGAGAGAATGGAGTAATATGGCATTTGCCGATACACTTGGGTCTGTGCCCGGGAAGGTGCCCCGAGGGTGCTGGGAGCCCGGCGCCATGTCCCCAAGAGGCTATTGCTCATTGGCGGCAGCCATCTCTGGGCTGGTGTCGGCAGGTCTCTCCAACCACTCAGGAGCCCACCAACAGTCCGAGATGCAAGGGAGGGGAAAGTTATCTGTGCCACCTACCCTTGTCGCTGGTCTCCAAGCCTCTTGCAGACCTTTCTCCTTCTAGTTCTCCTCCATGATGTCTTCCCACGGAGTCTCCTGTAGTTTCAGGCACCTTTCCTTCTGACCCTAATCCAATCTATGTTCTCTGCTAGTTTATTTTTTTCTTTTCATCTAAAATTTGTCATTTTTGCAGAGACACTCTGCGTGGCAGCTTTTCTCATCTACCATCTTGGCTCCTCTCCTGTAGTTGTTATTTCTGGGGCTCTTCATTCCTTTGTGAAGATCCAGATTTCTATCTGGTATCATATTCTTTCTTCTTGCAGTACTTCCTTTAACATTTCTTATAGTAATAGTTTGCTGGGGATGAATTCTTTGAGCTTTTGTATGTCTGAAAGGTCTTTATTTTGCCTTCATTTTTGAAAGATATTTTCACGGGGTATAGAAAGAAAGAAGTCAGGTGGTAGTGGTCATTGTTTTCTTTTAGTATTTTCAAGATGTTCTGTTGTCTTTTTGTTTTCATGGTTTCTGATGAAAAATCTGCTGCCATCCTTATTTTTGTTCCTCTGTACACAATGTGAATTTTTTCACCTGTCTGGCTAGTTTCAAGATTCTCTCTTTATCACTGGTTTTAAGCAATTTCATTATGACATGTGTTGGTGTCATTTTTTTTTTCATGCTTCTTGTGCTTAGGATTTGTTGAGCTTCTTGAAACTGAGGGATTATACTTTTCATCAAATTTGAAACATTTTTGGCTATTATTGCTTCAAATATTTTTTGTCCCTCTGTCTCTCTGCTCATTTAGAGACTGTAATTATTTATATGTATATTGGGCTGTCTGTAGTGGTCTTATAGCTCTCTGATACATTGTTCTTTTTCATGTTATTCTATTTGTCTTGCTATGTTTCATTTTGGCTAGTTGGTATTGCTATGTCTTCAAGTTCACTAATATTTTCTTATGCAATTTCTAATCTGTCACTAATCTCATCCAGTGAATTTTAAATTTTAGACGGTAGTTTTCATCTCTAGAAGTTCAATATGGGTCCATTTTTCACTTTCCATGTCTTTAAGTTTTTGAACCTATGAAATGTATTTATAACAACTGCTTTAATGCCCTTGTCTGCTAATTCTAATATCTGTGTCAATTTGATTCAGTTTTGATTAATTTTACCATCTTGGATTTAATTTTCCTATTTTCTTGTATAGCTGGTAATTTTTTATTAGATGCCAAGTATTGTAATTTTTCCTTGTTAACTGCTTGATATTGTTGTTTTTCTAGAAACTTTCTTGAGGCTTGTTTTGGGATAGAGTTAAGTTACTTGAAAATAGTTTCATCCTTCAGAGAGTCTTTATCTCAAGATTTGTTAGATAAGATCAGAGCAGTGTTCAGTCTAGGGATAATTATATCCCACTATTCCATCAAAAAACATATGTTTACTCTACCCAATGCCCTACAAACCTTGAGGTTTTTCAGCCTAGCTGGTGGGAACAGGCAGTATTTCCAGCCCTGTGTGAGTGCCAAGCACTGTTAACTATAGCCTTTTTAGCTATTTCATTTCCCCGGGCTAGGATAATTTCTTTATATGTGAGTGTGAATCAGTATTCCTCTGAATACTCAAGGGGATCCCTCTGCAAATCTCTAGAGTTTTGCATATACAGCTCTTTCCTTTTCATTACTCTATCCTGTGAACTCTAGCTGTCTTAGTCTGTCTAAACTTTCAGCTCCATTTTCTCAACACAGAGAGTCCACCAGGCTCTTCCTAAATTGCCCCTCCCTGCAACATGACATGGAAGCTCTATCCAGGCAGGCAAGTAGGAATCTGGGTCACTCATAGGGGTCACCTCAGTTGTCTTTTTTCTTTTTTTTTTTTTTTTTTTTTTGAGACAGAGTCTCACTCTATTGCCCAGGCTAGAGTGCCATGGTGTCAGCCTAGCTCACAGCAACCTCAAACTCCTAGGTTGAAGCAGTCCTTCTGCCTCAGCCTCCCGAGTAGCCGGGACTACAGGCATGCACCACCATGCCCGGCTAATTTTTTCTATATATTTTCAGTTGTCCAGCTAATTTCCTTCTATTTTTAGTAGAGAGAGGGTCTCACTCTTGCTCAGGCTGGTCTCCAACTCCTCAGCTCAAACAATCCACTGGCCTTGGCCTCCCAGAGTGCTATGATTACAGGCGTGAGCCACCACGTGCGGCCACACCTCAGTTGTCTTAGGGATCACTGTCTTTGTTGCCTGACATCCAGTATCTTGCAAACAGCTATTTCATTTATTTTGCCCATTGCTTGGTTCTTTCAGGCTGGAGGGCCAATCTGGTCCCTCTTATTCCATCCTGTCCAGGAAAAGAAGTCCTTCCCCTCATCCACTTTTTTTTTTATTTTATTTTAAGAACACACTATTCCTGGGAAAGTGGTATTCATTGAGAAGAGCTGCAATTACTCAGTAATCATTCAAAACCTAATATTTTGACTCTACCTACATGAAGCACCACAACAAGCCTGTAAATACACAAAACAACAGTAAGGGTTAGCCATTGATGCTTGATAGGGTGATAATTTACAAGTGCTGACAATGCTGCCCTGTTTCTGTGCTTCTGTATGTAAACCATTTATCCATGATATTTTCCACTAATTTGGAAGGTCCATTGTGTTCTTAGTCTGAGACAGACCTAGTCCAGATGAGGAGGCCTTATCAGTGATAACTATCACACCTTGCTTATGTTGCATATGTATGGGTTTATATATTTTTAAAGAGCTCTCATGGTCATTAACATCTCATTTGACCCTTGATATGTCTGTCAGGCACTAGAGGATTAGGTATCTTCATACCCATTCACCGAGACATTAAATGATCTGCCTGATCACATCACTAGCTAGTGTCAAAACAATGACATTAGCAGTCCAGAGCTCTGGCCCGATAACCTATAGCTTACTAACAGACTGTAAATATAGTATTGGCATATTTGGGCTAAGTCAGGGAGGGCTCTGTCTATTAAATAGGAAGTTGAAAAAAGCAGAGACTAGGAAAGCCACTGGTAGCAGCAATTTCATGGAAGTATAGGGAAGCCATTGTCCCCTAATATATTTTAATAAAATGCAAAACCTCAGGCCCCAGCTGGATGTGAAAGCTTGTTTTCCTCCCTCTTAGCCATCATGCATTATTCATGTAAAGTGACCTCACTTACATGTCACAGGCAGATTGTGATGACAGAAGCTCCTTTGGTGCTGGCATACAGAAGGCCTGCTTTCCTGTTGCTATAACTTGGTCTACTTTCCCTGCTTTATATGCTGCCACTGGGACTGTCACTCCCCTGTGGTAATGAGCTAAAACAAGTGTTTAATCACTGCAGTTATCCCTCATTTTCAGCAAAGCTCTTATGTACTCAGCCTTGTCTTCTGTCTTCAAAAGGAATCCTATTTAATTCCCTCAATCCAAAGGTTTCATTCCTCATTGTCATGCTCCTAAGGCTCTGCCAGCTGTCCAACTGAGAATCTAGAGAGGTCATAGGCTGACTGACTGATTGATTTCTACATTGAAGGGCAACTAAGCCTTGTGCTCCTGGACTTGAATCAAAAGGAAGTCCGATAGGATTACCTCAGAACCTCTCCTTGCCTTTTTTTCCACCCTTCCTGCCCCACTTCTCTATTTTGCTCACTTAAAAGGGAAATTATGCAATAAAGATATCTAAATATCTTTATGGTATCCTGAAAATGTCCAGCTGCCAAGAAGTCTTAATGTGAAAAAACATCTGAAGAGGAAGTAGGAACTGATTGATGGAAACAAGTTCTAAAACTGGACATCACTAAAGAAAAAATGTATTAGGGGATTGACTTGAGAAGAATGTAATATTAATGACAACCCAAGGGTACTGGATATATGGACTAAAAGACGTTCAAGAAAGGGACTTCACAGAACTCTATGCTGGTTAATACTTCTTTGAATAATCATGTTCAAATGATTTTAGTGGGGTTCCAAGGCTGAGAATACATACAAATGATGCTCCCATAATTTTTTTTAATATGTCTTACCCTAAAGGTACTATAAAGCAAGACAATATATTAATAATTTACTTTATGAAAAGACAAGGAGGAAAAGATTTTTTGTAATTACATACTACCAAAAACTTTCTGAAAGGTCGTTTAATGATCATAGCAGGTAAGCAACTTCTACTAACAGGATTCTTTTGTAGGTCTAAAAACTGAGCAATAAAAACTAGGTTACACTCACATATAAGAATAACATCTATTGGATGTTGGGCAGGGGGGAGGGGGGAGGAAGGAGAAGGGACGGGTATATACATACACAAAGAGTGCAATGCACACCATCCAAAGGATGGACATATTTGAAACTCAGACTTGGGGTGGGGGACAAGGGCAACATATGTAACCTAAACATCTGTACCCCCATAATATGCTGAAATTTAAAAAAAAAACTAGGTTACAACTTGAAGGCTTCATAGTCCACCTTTCAGTCTCGTTCTTTTTCACCTTGATTTCCTATAACTGAATGACTCTGTTATTTGGCTCTTCTCATCTGGGTAGACATTTGGGGAGTGATTACAGTAATTTAAAAAAGGAGGAACGCATTAAAGTCAGCTTTAAGAAATAAGTTAGCGGGATCCTACCTTAGCTCTAAAGCATCCAAATTACTTGGAATAGGGCTCAGATATTTTCATAGCAATACATGATAAAAATGTACATCCCTGTAAGAACTTTTACATTAATCAATATTTGAAGAAATTAGGTGATTGGGTTTGTAATAGCTTCCTTTTGGTGCTGCAATGAATTATTGCAAGCTTAGTGACTTACGACAACACAAGTATGTTATCTAACAGTACTGGAGGGCAGAAGTCCAAAGTGGATCTTGGCGGGCTAAAACCAGGGTGCCAGCAGGGCTGTATTCCTTTCTGTAAACTCTAAAGAAGAAACCATTTCCTTGTCTTTTCCATCTTCTAGAGGCTGCCTGCATGTCCTTTTTTTGTGGTCTCCTTCTATCTTCAAAGCCAGCAATGGGAGGTCAAATCTTTCTAATGAAGTCATCTCTTTGATTCTGCCTCCCTTTTCCCTATTTAAGGACCCTTGTGATGACATTGGGCACACCCACATAATCCAGGATAATCTCTTTAAGATTATCTGATTAGTGGCATGCATTCCATCTGCAACCTTAATCTTTTCTTTCTGTGTAATATAACATACTTATACGTTCTGGGGATTAGGACATGGACATCTTTGGGGAACCATTATTTTACCTATCACAGAGTTGATCTATTTCATCTATTTCATTTGGTAGAAGAGACAAAAGAGACACAAATATGTAGGAAGACTTACCTAGTTAATGATATTAACATTCTCAAAGTTACCCTTGCCTTTACATCGCCCCTAAAATCTAATAACTGAATTCTATAAATTTGGCATCTGTGAATCTAAACCAGTTAACACTTCCCTTCTCCTTAGTTCAGCTCCACCTTGTCAAACTTCACCCTGAGACTGTGTCTGATGATTCTTCCACAAGTACATACAGATGTACAAAATCCTGCCCTTTCTGGCAGCCCAGTTAAAGACAACTATTAATAGAACGTAGTCGCCAATATAAGTCAAGCCTCTCTCAGAGTCCCAGTGGGGTTTTTTCCCAGTGGGAGATAAGTCCTATTTGCCCTATGCTTTAGGGTACATCCTATAGGCTTTCTATACTCTCTGAGGGTACAGAGTCTGAAAGGCAATTTTGCCCATTATCCCCAAACCATTACCTGACCCTTATACCATCAATATCCCAGAGGAAGAATCCCACTCTTATTCCTCCATCCCAATCAAACTTTCAGCATGATTCAAGATGGAAATCTGGAATTGACCCAATTTATACCTTTATAACATTGAAATTCCATCCCTGTCCTTGATTTCTCTCTTCAGTTTTCCCAACTTTCCACTCACTCTTTGAGGCTTAGCCTTCCTTCAAATTGCCATTTCTCCTCCAGACCAGAACAGTGCCTTGCTTAAATGGATACTCATTCAATACTTGTTCAATGAATTAATGAATGTGTGAATGACTGAGTTATTGAAATAGTCTTATATTTGGCTCCTCTGTCTCCAGTCTCTCTCTCTCTCTTCAAACATGTCACTCATACTTAGACCAGAGTGATCCTCTTAAACCAAGGATCTAATTGAGTCCTTTCTCAGCTCTCAGTTGTCTGAAAAATAAAGCCTATTTTCTTAGCCTGGCATTTGAGGCCATCCAAAATTAAACCCCTGCCAAACTGTCTAGCTTTGTCTCCTACTGCACTAGCTCTCCTCTAATGCATTCAACCCTGCTTATATCTCCATTTTGTAGTTACAGTTTATGTTCTTAAATCCCTGAGTGCAATCTGCTCTTTATGCCTTGCTGTGTCACTCATTATGTTTTGCACAAATTGGAATACATCTCTGTCCCTTCCATTCTCCATGACCTAAGCCTCAAGCATTCTTCAATTTCCAGCATTTATTCTATTTCCTCCATGGATTCCTCCCAGAGCACTCAGCTGGTTCCTATCTGTTCCACAGGTATTATTCATTTTGTATCTTCTACAGGGCTGTGTGCTAAGCATGGACTAATATATGTTTGATAAATATTTGTCAATTATTGTCTTTCCAGTCTATTATGAAAGAATGTTCTTTATGATTCCTGAATCATAAAGAGATTGGGGGGCATTATATTGCACTAAAAATATAGTATTTGATATATTTTAGGGAGAGCTTTCTCAAAAGCAGAAAACTCTCCAGTCAACTACTGGTTAATCAGAAAAGCCAATTAACCAGAAGATCCATTCCTTGCTCTCAATTATACACACCAATGGAGTGAAGCAGTGAGGCAAATGATCTAAAACAGTAGATAATCAAAAATTCTGCCCATTGGCTTGCAGACTCTCCCCCACACACTCCCCCTTTCACTGCCTACTGCACTTCACCCCATGGCCTCTAGCAAACTCATTATCCTGATTCTGCTTGGCTTGGACTATGCAAAAATCAGTTTGAATTCTCTGCACACATATTCATTCACCTGAATTATATTGGCCACTTCCTTTCTATCTGTCAACCATTTAGCTAGACCCTAGATGGAAGAAGAAAGATAGAGACAAATTATACATGGTCCCTCCATGGAAATAATTCATAAATTTTTAACAAAAGGAGTTCTTAATTTGGTTCAACACAAAATGTTTTTCAGTCCCAATATATTTTAGGGATTTGACACATCGTCATCAATTGCAATGCAAAACCACAGAAACATTGAAAGAGCATGATATACTAAGAGAAAGTCATGATTACAAAGTCAAGCTTGCTCGGTAGCCTGGATGGTGTACCTAGGGGAAGTTGGAGGTGGGACACATGGGGCGGAGGAGAGTTCAGGGGTAGAATAAACAAGACTGAAAGCCTGGTTGAAGCCAGATTTGTGAAGAGGCTAGGAAGCCAAGCTAAAGCATTTGGACTTGATCCTAGAGGCAATAGTGACCTGGCAAAGGGAATGATACTGCTTGATGGCAGGGATGGCTGTAGAGTCATGGGAAGGATCTAGCAGCCTGGGTTTAATCATTTGAACCACAGATAAGAGAGAAAACCATAGAGAAAAAACTAAATTTGAGCATTTAAAGGTATGAATCCCTAATCAAGAAACATTTTTCAGGATTTCTACTGCCTAAGGATTCATACTTGAGATCTCTACTAAACAACAAATAAAAGCCTAGTTCAGTGCTTTTCACATGGTAGACATTCAGTAACTGACCACCAAATTCAATAGAGAGATGAAGCTTGATAAAAAAAATATTTATTAAGCAGCTACCAAAGCTAAGCTATAAAAGACCCACTAAGGAACTTTGTCTTCATCATGCTCACAATAAGTAAAGTGAAATCCTATACTCAGGAAGTGGAAAGAAAGGCAAGTTCAAAATCCCCTACTTAAAACTTTCAAGTGGCTCCCTGCTGCAATCAGGATTAAGTCCAAACTCATTAGTTAAGGCTAAAAAGCTTTCACTGATTTAGCCCTTACCCTACTTTGCCAGCTTTCTCTCCTAATAATCCTTGACACAAACCATGTACTGCAGCTAAATGGTCCCCCAAACATCACTAGAGAAATGCCAATCCTAGTCTGACATAGACTTGCTCCATAATCTGGATAGTCTAGATATTTTTCTCCCAGGAATGCTGTGTGGTTTCCTATGATAACCAATTATTACAGTAGTCTTTAAAACTGAAAACTCTGAGAAGCTCATTGCCTAGTGTGATAGTGGTTAGCCTTCAGGACTAAGCCAACACTTGGATCCATCCTTATATAAATGAGCCAGTTTGCCCAGTTCTAATGAATGAGTAATGTCTCAATGCCAGAGGCAAAAGCTTGTATTACTCTTTAAATACCAAAGGACAGAATTACAAATGGGCAAAGACCTTAGTGCACCTGCTACAGCATGCATACATGATCAGAATTGATTTTCATGATTTCTTGTGTGTGTGCTTATCCTTTAGAAGACAACCATGCAGAAGGATGCCTGGGCTAGAAATGAGTTTGCAGTTATTTTCATGATTTGGAATGTATCCATTAATTTGAAATGTTCCCAGAAATAATTTTGTTTTATTTATGGTCTTTCAAAATATCCCATAATAACAAGTCAACTATTCACTCTCTAAATTAAATTTTAAGGCACCTGACACTTTTTACTTAAGTACCTACTATGTGCCAAATGCTTTTCTATAGGTCATTTCCTCAGCACATAGTTATCTCACAGTTATGTATTAGCAACTAAAATTTTAATTATGTGCTTATTTATTTTAATTGAATCAATTGTCCTTCTATTTAACCAGCAGTAATATTTCATCAAATCATAGAACTGAGTTGGAATAGCTCTCAAATCCATCTACTTCTCTCCATCTTCATTGCTATTACATTGCTACCACATTACTGGTCACACATGACCATCATCTCTCACCTAGAATATTGCACCAGTCTCCTTTCGGCTCTCTCAGCTTCTACTCTTGCAATACTCTTGCTATACACAGAATAGCAAGTTATTCTGTAAATGTAAATCAGATCACTTCATCTCCTGCTTAAAATCCTCTGGTGTCTTTCTACTGCATTTAAAATAAAATCCAAACTCCCAAACTCTTTACCATGCCTATGATGCCCTGCATGATCTTCCACAAGCACTAAGATCATTTTTCCCTTGTCCTAGGGAAGTTTGTGTGTTCATTTGTTTATTCATGAATTCACCGATTTTTGAGTGCCTATTAATATGCTAGAAACTATTTACAGGCACTGGGAATGTAATTTTAAACAAGGAAAACCATGCTTCTGTTCTATGATAAGGGATTTTCACAAAAGCAAAATACTTTTGAATCAAACATTGGAGGAGGAGTTAGAAATATGGTGAAAAAAGCAGGGACAAATAAAAGAAAGGGGTGTAAATAAATGCACCACATCAACAAGTTTGTTAGGAATTACAAAAGGCCTATAAGAAATGGACTATAAGAAATGTTTTCCTTTATAACGTCCCCCTTTTGTTTTCCCATTAGAGGTAAAATCCTTAAAAAGAACTGGTCCTGTGGACTTATCTTTGAGTTCAATAGGTAAGACTGTCTCATTTCCTAGCCAGTCTTTGAGAGAGTGAAGAATCCCAAGAGATAACTCTGGTGATGATAGCTGCTAAGAGGCCAAGATAAAGTGCCTGCAGGCCGAGGCATAAAAAAAAAAAAAAAAAAAAAAAAAAAAGAGGGGAAAGCACAGGGACCCAAGATGTAAGAAGTGGCTTTGGGAGAAATTCTTCTGACACCGAGACTAAAAAATGAGTGTCAGCTGGTTGACATAAGAAGGTCAGCATGAAGATCACCCACAAATAAGAAGACAATGATTAGTCTGGCAGATAAATGGGATGCAACATTAGATATCCAGCAACTGTTTTTCTGGTACCTATTAGCAGAGAGTACTAAAGCTGGGGACAGAGCTCCAATTTCTAAGAGGGCTAGAGAAAGAATAAGGCTGGGACCCAGGCTAAAGGATTCAAGGCAGTGTGTCTAACACAGAAACTCAGTTACAAGGACTGGTGTCCAAATACAGATCTCTGTCACAAGAACAAAAGAAAGTCTAAATTGTTTGACTTACAGGCAAGGTCAAATTTTGATCAAATATTATGTCTAGGATGCTAAACAACTGCCCTGGGGTACCCCAAATTCCTATTATCTAAATAGGACTGGTCCCATAATCTAGGGCTAGGATGAACTTGCGGATGATTAAAAATGCCCTCAGTTGTGAAGACTGGAGAGTTCTGGGCACAGAGAGCCCAGCAGGTTTTTGCCAAATGTGATGCAAGACACATCTTTGTGGCCAAGGCTTTCTTGGATGATTTAAATAGCCCAACATGAGTGTCAGGTTCATTAGTGGTTGAAGGCATCTAATTATGTTGGTAAGAGGCCACCAGGAATCAGACCTTAATTATTCCCAACCACCTGCTCTCCCACAAGTCCAGCCAAAATTGGAGATTCTCCTTGGATTCTCTTAATTGTCCTACTGCTTCTGGGAACCCAATAGCCAATTTCTGACATCAACAGACGATGAAGTGCCTCCAGAGTAGGTAGAGTGTTAGTCTCCAAAGGTTTGGAAGTGTGAGCTCAGGCCTCCCTGCCCCTGTGACTACACTCCAAAATGTTGCTTAGTACTGCTTCTAACTATGCATCTGAAATGTGTATAGCCAAGACATAAGTTAAGAATTTAATAGAGTTTTGTATTCTTTCAGCTTGGAGGTGGCATGTGGAAGCTTTCTAAGACAATTTAATTTCCTTTACCTTATATAGTCAGTAATTGCACTTATTCTTAGACAAAGGAATGATTAGGATTATTTAGCATTATAGATGTTTCACAAGGGTAATGAAGTTTAGCCAAGTAATAGGAACTTTAGATGCTGAATACATTGTAGTCAACCTGCCACTTTGTTTTTATAAATGTACTTTGTAGACTTCAAATAACTATTACATTAAACTGGCACCAAATCCAAAGGGCCTTGTTCTATCAAGAAGTGCCAGGTTGCTCAGATTCTGTAAATGCAAAAACTCTTTCTGGTTGCTCAGTGCTTTCCTCCACTGAAGGCACTAAAAGGCCTTAGAGGTGCCTAGACATCTCCAAAATGAAGGCATATTTCTCACATCATATTGGAGTTGATACATTATCAACATTGGTCAGAAATCTCACAACAGGTGGGATGCAATGTCTTCAATAAGCCAAATATGGATTCCATTATATGATTCCTTCAAAAGTCATCTCAAGCCTGACTTTCTCTGTGAAGCCTTCCCTGACCACACTCAGATATTAATAGATTGAGGCCAGTCTTCCTCTACTGCCATGGAACGTATATATCTTCATTAGTAATTATCACACAGTACTGTATTCATTTGCTAACCTCCATGTTATCTAATCAGATCATAAAATTCTTGAGGAAAAGGGGCCATTTTTATTCATCTATAAATCACCAGAATCTCACATAGTTCCTGGCATATAGAGGTGATCCAGAAACGTTGATTGAATATTGAATGAAATAAAATCTTACAAAACACATGCTTAACATAATTTGTTTAACTCGGGCCTCTCTCACACATTTGTCTGTTCATAAATGGCATTGAAATAATACTGCTGTATATTAGTAAATATCTAAATTGATCATTTTCTCTGTGTCTCACAGTGTAGAGGATAAAAGACATGAAATTACAGTCCAATTGGGGACAGAATACCAGAAATCCTGAAACAGATTGTCGGCAATTGCTCATAAATTGGGCTCAAAGGTGAAAGAGAGGGTAGAGGGTCAGAGTAGCACTGAGGAAGTAGTATTGGAGCACAACCTTGAAAAATCAGTTTGGCAAGAATTAACAAAGGATAACAGGCTGAGGGCATAGCAAAAGCAAAGGAAACCCAAGTTATGGGAATAAATGTAGCATGTGATGTTTAACAATGAGGAGCTGATTTTGATAGGCAACAGAAGGGTATTGAATTTCCGAATGAAACATGGAAATTAGTAAAGGACACTGAAGAAAGACGGCAAAATGGCATGCATAAACAATATGGTTTTGTGGGAGGAAAAACTGGAGATTTGAATTCCCAAAGGAGTATATTCTGTATCTCTAACATTTCCAGAGAATGACTTTTCTTTCTTTTGGCAGAACCCCATCTGAGAGGTGTCCATTTCATCAGTAGGGTCTGTTGGAAGACATAACAGTAAAGTCTGTCCTTAGGTAGAGAGTGATTGAAAGATTCTTGTGTTCCAGTGGAGCAGAAGAAAGAGCCTCACTATCACTGCCCCTAGCAAAACTCACTGCTGTGAGATGGCTAGACTGAAATTTTCATGATGTTAGGGACAGTATCTGTCTTGTTCACTATTCTATCAACAGCATCTAGCGTAGTGACTGACACAAACTAGGCACTCATTAAAAGCATTGGGTCACTGATTGAAAGAAATATTAACAATATTATAGAACTTAACATAGTTATGCAAATGAAATATTGGCCATATGTTTAACTACTATTATTAGATCCAGTACATTGATTCAACACACATACAGCCAGACATGGGTGCTAGGCAGAGGAGATTAAGGCAGAATGAGATACAGTCCTTGACCTAAGAGGCAGAGTGTAATGAGTTGGGTGGGGCACATGTGCACACACACTTGTGGACTAATGAAGAAATCTCCCTTTCCACAGTTGCCTCATATAATACCTATAACACTGTTATCTGTAAGTCTAAGAGCAAGTTCTATTTCTTACTATATGTCTAGTGGGAGAGCTATGTGATACACATCATTTTCATTTTACAGACAAGGAACAAAGAATTATTTAAAATAATTAGAATACTAGCAATCACGTAGCTCTTCTACTACCTTACATGAAGGGCAGAGATGAAAGTAAGGCTGTCAAGGAGGCTCACAAAGAGGCTGGGTATAGGAAATGAGAAGCACATTGGTCTATGAATACAAGTGAATAAATAATCATCTCAGGATGGTGACACCTTCAAAAGCATGCTCGAATGGCTGTAACAGTTCTCCCTCAAGCAACAGATGTAGAGAAACATGGCTCAAGGTTCAGTGGGCCACTGCGTAAGGACTATTATGATAATTGGATTAAGGCCACACTGAAAAAGAGAGGTAAAGAAGACTTTTGAGCAGTGGGGAAGAAGCCTTGTTTCAATAGGAGCAGTCAGACCTATTCATTTAATAAATGTTTATTAAGCACATATTATATGCCAGGCTCTGTCTAGGTCTGATAACATACAAACACAGTCCATTACCTTGAGGAACTTGTTAACTAGTGAAAGAGAAAAAAAGTAAATGACTAATGTCCATTGTAGGAACCAATTGTCAGCATCACTGGAATACTATTTTTGGCGTCTACCATAGAGAAACATTTGCACATGCTCACAACATGGCATTTTTACAAGGATAATCCCTGTAACAGGCTCATAAAAACAAAAATCAGGAGATAAATGTCCTTCAATATTGAAATGTTTACATAAACCTATAATATGGCCATATTATGTAATAGTTAGTAGCAATTAAAAGAAATAAGGTAAATTGTTATGTTCTGACATGGATAGATCTTCAAGACAGAGTGAAGTGAAAAAGCAAGTTGCAGAACAATACATATAGCGGGAGTAGATAATCATAGAGAACTTTTAGCCTTATAGTTAAGAATTAAAATTTTTAAATAATTTTTCAATAAGAAGAATATATACTAAAGTATTAGTTGCATAATTAAAAATAACTTTAAAATATTTATATAGTTAAAATTGTTTTAGTCTCTGGATCCCTTTCTCCTTCTTAATATTATTTTTATCTTTTTATTTTTCTTAAATGGGTGAAAATGGGGGATATAGAAGGAAGAATGTTCTCAGGAAGGAGAGAAACATGTACTAAGTTATAAAAGTCTGGTAAAATACAAGGTAATACTAGATCATAGTTCATGTGGGGTGATAGGTTCAGGGGCAAGCAGTGGGAGAGATGCAAATTGAGTTGAAAATGGAATAATGAGACCAGATCATAAAGATATCTATATGCCAAGCTAAGGAGCTTGGATTTTATTCTTAAGGTGCTGGGAAATCATGGAATGAACTTTTAAAAAGTAAGTTTTAAACAGGTCCTTCTGACTGTGGTGTGAGGAAAAGATTGAGAGAACAGAGAAATATACAAAAAGGTCTTTGCGGGACTCCTAAGGGAGAAATGTTGAGGTCAAGAACTGAGACAATGGTGATAGAAATTGAACAGAAAGGAAACCTGGGAGAGGGTAACATATATAGTTGCTAGTTAGGGGTGGTTGGCACTAGGCAGAGAGAGAATGTTGCCAAGAATGCTGTGAAATGTTATGGTGTAGGCAGTTACGTGGATAATGGCACCATTGACTAAAATTAAAAATCAGGAGAAGTAACTGATTTCAAGTAATAGGGAAGGGTATTGATGAGTACCCTTTTCAATATGCTGAATTTGAGGTACCTATGGGACATCCATATAAAGATATGACTATAAGCAGTCATCAGGTAGGCCTGGACTCAAGAGGGGGTAGTTTAAGTCATGGAAATGGATGAGATAACTGAAGGAGAGTTTGTACAGATAGAATTGATGGGGCTGAAGATTGAATTTGAAACAGCATCAGTGTTTAAAAGACAAAGCAGAAGCCTAGAAAGGTGAAGGGAAAGGACTGGCCATAAAAGTAAGGAGATAAATTAGGAAAGAGTGTCAAGAAAGAAGATCATGTCGACACTATCACACGCAGACAAGAGGTATAGAAAGATATAGATTGAAAGTACTCATTGGATCTCTCATCAATAATGTATTTGGTGATTTTAGTGAGAAGAGTTTGGGAAAGGGGCCGGTAGACAGAATAATGTCCCCCAAAGATGCCTACATCCTAATCCCTGGAGACTGTTACTAAGTTAGTTTACATGGCAAAGGCGGTTTTGCAGATATGATTAAATTAAGTAATTCGAGATGGTGGTGGGTTATCCTGGACTATACAGGTGAGCCCTATCTAATCACATGGGTCCTTAAAAGTTAAGACCATTTCATGGCTGTAGTCAGAGGAAGATATGACTACAGAAGAGAGAACAAGAAAGATACAACCAACATTTCTGGCTTTGAAGACGGAGGAAGGGAGGTATATGAACCAAGGAAGCCTCTAGAAGCTGGAAAAGACAAGGAAACTGATTTCTCCTCCGGAACTTACATGAAGGAATGCAGTACTGCCCACACTTCAATTTTAGCCTGGTGAGACCATGTCATACTTCTAGTCTATGGAACTGTAAGATAATAAACGTGTGTTGTTTTAAGCCACTAAATTTGTGGTTATACAAGCCATAGGAAACCAACACAGGGGGAGGGAATGGTAATTAGGGCAGAAGCCAGATCACAGTGGGATGAACAGTGAGTAGGAAATGAGAAAACGGAGATGATGAGTGAAGCCAACTCATTCCAAAATTTTATTTTTTAAGTGGAAAAAAGAGCACTAACGGGAAGAGCACAGAAGTTTGAGGGAGAAGTTTGTGATAGTTTTTAAGAGGAGGGATGCATGAACATATTTAAATACTGGTAGGAAAGAAGAGAGATAGGAGACATAGACGAGAGAGAGAATAACAATGGGGAGAAGGTTCTTGGGAGGGCGGCCTCTGGAGAGTAGGGGAAATGGAAACACAAGAACAGGAGCAATGCCAAATAAAGCTTCAGGAGGCAAAAGGAAATGGGTGGGCAAGGGGACTTGTGGAGCTAGGGTTCTGATGGCAGGAACTCAATATTATCATTACATACACCCTGTGATTAGCCTTTCTTAAGCAGTTAAAGCTTTCTAAAAAGGTTTGGAAAAGAGAAAGCAATGGAGGTCCAGAGAAATGCAGTGACTTCCTCAGAATCACACAGAGATCTCTTGAAGTGTCCATTCCCTCAGCTTTGACATAGTAAATGTGATAATGCATGTAAAGTGCAGTGTCTGGCACATAGTAAATGTCTGAGCCCATGTGGCAGTTATTATTATAAGATAAGGTATGATACCACTGATAGCCTATATAGCTGGAGTTTGGAAGTACAGGATACCTAATCCCTGGAGCCTGTCACAGACAGACCTAGGTTTGAGTTTGAGTTTTGCCATTTACTAGCTGTGTGGCTTTGGGCATAGTGATTAATATATCCTAGACAGGTATTGTGGCTTCAGATTCTGCATTCTTTCCTCTATGCCATATACCCAACCAATAATAATTATACAAATGCCTACTCCGGGACTGAGAATCGTAGCATGTGTTTTGTCAAGTTTTACTATTCAGGAATAACAAATGCCATAGGTAGAATTTATAGTATTTGTACCTTACAATCTGCAAAATAATTGAACTATTTGTCCACTGTCACAATTCTGTGAACATGATAGAGCGAGAACAATAGTCAACAGTTCAGTTTCAGTTATCAAAGGACTCAGACAAAACCCAACAGAAAAATCTGAAAAGCTTCTTTTTACCTTGATGACTATATAAATATTCATGATAACATTTGATGATGGTACTGTATTTGAATAAAAAAAACACTAAATATTTTAATCAAGTCAACCATCATGTGTAACAGAAGTAATCTTTCCTTTCAGAGGTTCCTGAGTAGATTATGGGATGTTGTCTGATGTATCAGTGATTGGCTATTTACTTGTATAGTTAAAATTCATCTTTTTTCATCATTTTGAAGGGACATTGATTTCAATAAAAACCTCTAAATGAGAAGAACAAGAAATGTAAATCCACAAAGTGAAAATGAATAGAGGAAGGCACATAAAGTTCAAGAGGAAGTCAAGAGAGGAAATGGGAAAGAGATTCTAGCTACCATGATTGCCAGTAGGCTGTGTGTGGGTTGTGGAGATTTTGCCTGATTCTAAGAGCTCATTCAAGTACAACATTTAAGGGTGAGAGCAGGGCCATGCAAAGTGTCATTACTCAAGCAAGCCAAATAATAAGAGCAGAGCCACACAGGCCATCTCCCCGCTGCTCCCCAACCACCTCCACTCCTGCCTGTCCCCAACACACACACTTTGCCACAGAAGGCAGCAGAGGGAAAGTGAGCTTTTCGTGAACTATTATCATAGGAGCCAGGAAGAGCCTCACGATCTGTGCAGAATCCCTTCAACCCTGGCTTGATATGTTTTCCTGCCTGTTCCACAGAGATGGCAGAGAACTGCCTGAGAATATGTAGTCCCTTTAGGCTCTATTTCACCCTCCACTGTCAGTTTTGTTCAGATATGTGGCCTAGTCAGTAGCTTTTTACCTCTTACTTTTTTATAAAATGGATGACTGGGTTTTGTGTTCCACTCTATAGAGAATAAAAGAAAGAAAAGAAACAGATATACTTCTCTTGTCAGACTCTCAAGACTCTATTTTTCCTATAATATCTACTAAAGTCATTTGCGACTTACAATCATAATTTGTATGATTTTTTAACCTGAGAGATAGTCGGTGTCTCTCAGGATGACTTTATAAAGTAGTATGCTCCAATAATCAATTATTTTAATGACCCTACTTACCAGGAGATCCCATATTTTACTAAAATTAATATCAGCATATGCCCACAAACCCTCTTAATGGCTATGGAGAGATCTCTCACAACCTCTGAAATCTGTACAAACAGTAAAAAGTATTTTGTGTAAACTTCAGTTGAGATAATCAAGGTCTAAATAATTTATATGTGCTTCTTAGAGTCATACTTTCTCAACATCACTGCCTTGAATTAATAGGGTGTCATTCTCCCCTGAGGGCCCAAGGGACTCCATAGCAGAACACATTCATCCTCCTGCTAGGCAGGGAAGGCACAAGAATGATTATCCCCATTTTACAGTCTGAGAAAATGAGGAACTAGGACATAAATGATATGCTACACAGAATATTGGAGGCAGTGATGTAAGACTTACTGAAAGTAGGGTGGAAGAAATAGTTCAGAAAACTAATGACCCTGACAGATCTGTGACTCTGAAGCTAATTTGGAGACACTATTTGTTAAAACCTGTCATGAATCCTATATGTACTATCCAGCCTATTATCATAAAATGACATGATATCAAAACCATACATCTGTATAGGCTGAGGCACCAAGTGAAAGGTATGAAATTGAGCTTAAATAGAAGTTATTACCCTAGAAAATCAGGGTAGAGTGCTCCTGCAAACCTCAAGGATATGGCAGCAACCCCTCAGGCTACCCGAAAAGCAGCAAGTAGAGGAGGAGGGCTTATCTGAAACATGGGAAACTAAGATTCTGTCTAAAATGGAGAAGTAATAGAGCCTGGAAGGAAGTATCACTAGATTACTGTTTTTAATCACACTTGTAATCAGCCAAGGACAAAGAGGCAAAAAAAAAAAAATAATGGCCCACTGATGGAAGAATTAATTACATTAAGAAATCACACTACAGAGTTAGATATAATCTACTGAAGTTACATATTACTATTTTTAAAATCTGATTTCCTTTTAATGAGAACATGTGGGAAAGATAATCCCAGATGGGCCAATGTAGTACTAGGCATGGAATAAGTTTTCAGAAGATGTCTGCTGAGCTGACCAGTGGAGTCCATGCGGGTATAAAGAAACAGAGCAGAAAAGAGAGTCAGAAGCATTAGTTAAATTGGTCACTTTACCATACCGACCATGCACCATTCTGTTTATGAAGATTTGTATTTCTTGTGTGGTTAGGTGTTACTATGGGAGTAATATAAGCCTAGATATTCTCAATTAAAAAGAGGCAGTATAGGCACTTTGAATCTTGTCTTTGCAACTTATTAGCTGATTGATCTAGGGGAAAATTACTAACATTTCTAAGCCTCTGTTTTCCCATTTGTGGAAATGAGTATATTAATAGTACCTACGCGCAGTGTTGCTGGAAGGATGCAGTGGTATGAAGCATGTCAATATTTACTAAATACAGTATAATTATTTGCTGCTATTATCATTTTTATTATCAGGATCATCCTTCCAACCCAATTTTCACTGGATTTAGGATTCTTTCTGGATCCAACCTCTCCTAGTCCTGCCCTAGCCAGATGAAAATATATTTTCAGCTATTTCCTTGATCATACTCATGGATCAGAGGTTACCTCTACTTCATCAGAAGTTCTACGCTCAATCTGAACTACTAAAGAATCCAAAAGGTAAACAATCTGTAACTTAGGATAGAACTTACTTCCCTCTGTGCTTCTATAACTGATTCCTGATATTAAACTACTTACATTTCTGGATTTCTGACTGTGCTGAACTCAGAGAACTGATTTCTTCTCTGCATCATGCTGATATGCCTGGATTCCAGACCTTTAACTTACTTATGATCATGCATAACTCTAGACTCCTTTTTCTTACCACAGTTTTTTGGTTTCCGAGTCTTGGCTCACTTTAACCTTCTGGCAATCACTAATATAGGAAACCTTCTGATTACCAATCCAGAATCAAATTCTTATTTTGGGTTGTAAATCCAGTAATTCCTATTATAATATTGTTTCTAGGCAGGCTTCTCTCACTGGGTCATGATACTGAAAGGTAACAGAATAATGTTCACCCCAAAGGAGCCAGTTGGTAGCAGCAATCGGAATCACCACTTTCAGTTTCTGATTATGCTAGCCAAGTCTAGTAATGGTGCCAAATACATGAGCAAAAAACACATGTGCCTGTACCAGCCCCACCAACTATGTGTAATTCTAGAGCCATCCATGTTCAACAACCGATTTGACGCCAGTAAGAGAGCAAGGTTTAAAACAACCCCACCACAAAAACACACTTTAAATATCATGCTAGAAGATTTTCAAAGTTGGAAATTGCAGTCTCAGACATGCAAAGGAACACTAAATGTAAGATAAGACTAAACCTGAATGTTCCAGTGAGAAGACTGTTTATTATGAATAATGAATAAATTAGGGGAGTACCAGGAAGTATCATGACCATGTGAAAGTTTATGAGGAGAAGAAAATCTGAGGTCAGAATTTACAATCTGAGAAAAAAATTAACCTTTCAAAAGTCTGCACCAGACACTTTTTCACAAGCTTACTGGAAAATGGAAGTCAAAATGACCTCCAGTCTCAGTCACATTACCTCTTGAACTTCTTGGGTTTCTCCCAAATCAGTTTCTGGAGAATGTGAGTTTTCCACACACAGTTACATAAATGAGCAAAGATGATGGTATATAATAGTCCTACAAGCAAAAGAGGCAGGAAGAGTCTTCTGGTGCAAGGCCTATATTGCATGTGTGAATTAAAATGACTCAAACAAACAAAAAAGTGACAAAACAAAAGGGAAGAAAACAGCTCCTGCAAATGAACTGTAAAGAGAAGATTCATGCATAAATGAAATCAGTTTGACCCATGTTTGGGTTTTGCCTTTGATGTGAGTTTCTCTCTTAATAGATAATCTTTAAAAGAATATATGATGAATTTCTGCGTTAAAAAACTTGATATTACAGAATATGATCCATATTTTATACATACTACTTTTTTTCCCCAGTTGTATGATGTCTCAAACCCTAGCCAGTGGAAGACTTAAATGAGAAAACTCAAGCAGGGAACAGAAAGTTATGCTCCCCTGAAGTATGATGGCAAGTGTGTCCCCAATCTGGGATCCTGATAAGTAGGCTGAGGATGATAAGTAGGCTGAGTACCCTGATAAATTCAGGGCATGTTTTAAGGGGTATCAAAAAAAGAAGCTTCAACAACAATCCCACCCACAATATCTCCATTTTTTAGTTCTTCCCAAATAATCTACAATTCAAGACTCATTACCTGTATTATCCCTCTTGTAAGAGCCATCATGATTGTAATTGTTCATTGGAGATTCTATAACTTCCATCTCCCCTACTAGATTGTAAACACCATGATGATGGAGATCATGCCTGTGTGTCAAATTATACAGATCTGTGAATTGCACTGGCTTAATGTGCTATTAAAAATCAAATACTCTGCTCAGTTTTGGTTATTTACACATTTACAGGGCTGTTCCAAACTAAATTTCTCTTAGTTACTTTCACTGCAATCTGAACACGTTTCTACTGAAAGCAAGTTATAATTGAGGGGCAGGGGTCATGTGTGGGTAAGATGTAACATATTGGTACTAGGCCGGTGAGGCAGGAAACTGATGCCACAAGGGGAAGGTAGAACCTGGAAGAAAATCACCATTTTGCTGAGTTAACTTTGGTCCTCTCAATTACTTTATGTGCCTCAAATATTGCCTCCCTGACAATCTGCATTACCTCAGTGAAAGGCCTGGTCTTCCCCTAAAAGAGAGCACTCTTTCCACTCTATTACCAGATAGTGTGCTTGCTATCTTATTCATTACACTCTATGGAAGCTTTACAACAGCAGCCAGCTCAAAATTCATATCTGCATGAAACATGAAAGTAATTAGTCATCTTATATTCTCTTCTATCTAGATTGAGGATTTGTTCCATGCTTTTTCCCTTAACTCTCTCCCCATGGGTTAACTTGCTCCCAGTGAGTTGATTTATATTTATCAGAAATGCATTAAAAATCACAGCATCACAGAGAAGAAAACTAGAGTATAACAATGCTGCTTCGCATTAATCTGTAACTAGGGGCTATTTTAGTAAAGGCCTATATACACTCTCTATGTGAACGTGAATTCATTTGCCAGTAGGTTGTGTGTGTGTGTGTGTGTGTGTGTGTGTGTGTGTGTTCTCTCACCAATGCTGAAAATATGCCAGTGATTCAATGTCTGTGTTTGGAGGAGAAATGGTATATAGCAGAATTTCCAGGGCATTTTTTCAAACTATACATGCTCCCTGGGAGATTCCATAACTTCCTTCCTATTGACCCTCCTCCTCCAAGTTTAAAATCACCACAGGGTAATGAGTGATGTTACTGATGGGCGTCAATTTCACATTGTGGAGGTAGAAAACAAGTTGAAAACCACTATATTAAGCTCAAGAATAATAACTGAGTGCTATTTACTCCTGTCCTACCAGTTTTACACATCCATTTCATTAGAAATCACACAGGAAACTACGTTATCAGACCTATTAAAAATTGCCTCAGGAAAAAACAATTAGTTGAAATTCACACCTTCTCTAAATCATGTATAATTTAGATTTTCCTGAATCTTTCCCAAATGACTCTATTCTCTTCCTTTGCCCAAACTCAGGCCTTCATTACTTCTTACGTTGCCTACTAACTGGTCCTACTGACTAGCCTCACCTCTCCAAGAAAGGTTATCGTGCTAAACTGTGATTTAATTAGTTGTTCTGTTTAAAATCCTTCAGTGCTTTCAAGCTCCAAGATCCTTGGCAGGGCATAGAAAGCCCTCCAAAACCTGACCTTTGTTTGTCACTTCAGCCACATCTCCTGTTATTCTCCCTAATATTTAATAGTTTAATTTGTCATACTCGGCTATTAATACTCACAAGTCTCTTTAAATACACCACTGTGTTCCGGATCTCCATGCCTTTGTAACGCTGTTCACACTTCTTGAAATATTCTTTCCCTCTTTTTCACTTGGCAAACTCCTGTTTATCCTTTAAAAACTTGCTCACAGGCATCATCCTCTGTGATACCCTACCTCACCTCCCCAGGCAAAATTTCCCTTCCCTCCTCCATACTACCTTTGTATCTTCTACATACTTTGTTGCACTTAGCACAATGCACTGCAATATTTGGATTACACATCTGTATGCCTTCCCTACTAGACAGTGAATTCCTTGAGTCTGGAGTCCAGTTGTATCTTTATATCTCTAGCTCCAAGCATGGTGGCTGGCATGTAGCAGCTCACAGTAAATGTTTAGTAAATTGAACTAAGCAGGAAAGAAAATGCATTTATATTTCAAATCAAGAACAGCCTCCATTTCATTTAATAAACTCACAAACCTTCAAGTTCAGAAAAATCAGTAATTCCACTGTTATCCAGGCAAGTCACCACATTCTGTCAATGATTTCTTTGGAATGTTTAAAATCTTTCTAAACTCATGACAACTCCCCTAGATGAGACTTTTGTCCCAGCAAACTTGACTAGTAATACAAAAACCTCCTAATTGATCTTCCTGATTCTATTCTTTCTTTCTTGTAGCCATTCCCCCATAATGCCAAACTTATCTTCTTGAAACCCTACCATGCCCCTTCTCCCATTGTAGCTTCTCACTGCCAGCATGATGAAGTCAAACTCCTTAGCCAGATATCCAAGTTCTAGCCTACAGTTCCCAACTCATATCTACTTAAGTTGAACCCAGCATTCAAAGTCCTTCCCATAAGGTTATTAAAGTAGAGAATAGTTATTAAAGTATATATATAATTCAAGGATTGACTCTATACAACTTCAAAACATCTACATTGCAAAAAAATAAATACAAAAAAACAAAAACCAGACAGTCAAAAGATAAAAAAATATATATATAACAAATAAAAGTTCTTTAATATACAAAGAGCTTATAAAAACCATCAACTCAATAGAAAAATGCTCAGAAGGCAGTTGACTGAAAAAGAAATAAAAAGACGCTACCTCATTCATAAATAAATACAAATCAAAACAGTGAGGTACTATATTTCATGTATCATACTGGCAAAAAGTAAACATGGCAAAAAGTAAAACTTTGAATATCATGTATTGGGAACAATGTGTATAGAAAGTAACCTGCATAAACTGTTGGTAGGAACATAAATGTTTATACACTATTTGCAAGTAAATTTGACAATATGTAACAAAACCAAAATCACCAATATTTTGGACCTGGAAACTGTACTTCAGAGGATTCTCTTCTACAGAAAAACCCATACTAATATACAAAAAATAAATGTACATACTTAAACCCAAGGCATGAAACCATAAGAATTCTAGAAGAAAATGTTGACAAAACTCTTATAGACTTCGGCCTAGGCAAAGAATTTATGAAGAAGATCCCAAAAGCAATCACACCAACAACAAAAATAAATGAATGGGACCTAATCAAATTTACAAGCTTGTGCATAGCCAAGGAAACTGTCATTAGAATGAATAGACAACCTACAGAATGGGAGAAAATATTTGCATGCTATACATCTGATAAAAGGCTGATAACTAGAATGCATATAGAACTCAGGGAACTCAACAAGAAAAAAATCAACCCCATTAAAAATTGGGCAAAGGACATGAATAGAAACGTTTCAAAAGAAGATAGACTAATGGCCAATAAACATGAAAAAATGCAGCAAGGATGCTGCTAAATATCCTACAGTGCGCAGGACAGCACCCATAACAAAGAATTAATTATCTTTCCTAAAATGTCAGTAGTTCCAAGGTCAAAAAGCTCACAAATTATTGCTACAGAAAAATCAATTTACATGTAACAATTAAATTAAGGGGGGAATATGTGAACAAATCAACTTCTATTAAAACCAACCATTTCAGCTAGCTGTCCTTTTAGAAAGCAGTGAACAATGTCTGAAAGAATGTGCACAGATATTTTATTATATTTCTAGGTATTATACATGGGATAACTTTATTGATTTCTTTTTCAGATTATTCACTGTTCGCATATAGAAATGCTACTGATCTTTGTATGTGATTTTGTATCTTGCAACTTATTGAATTCATTTATCAGTTCTAACAGTTCTTGTGAAGTCTTTAGGTTTTCTAAATATAAGATCATATCATCTGCAAACAAGGATAATTTGACTCCGTCCTTTCCAAATTGGATGCCCTTTATTTCTTTCTCTTGTCTAATTGCCCTGGCTAGGACTTCTACTAAGATGATTAATAAAAGTGGTGAAAGTGGACATTCTTTTCTTGTTCCAGATCTTAGAGGAAAGTCCTTCAGTTTTTCCCCATTCAGTATACTAGTTGTGGGTTTGTCATATACAGCTTTTATTATGTTGAGATATGTTCCTTCTATATCATTTACAATAGCTACAAATAAAACAAAATATCTAGGAATAAACTTATCCAAATAAATGAAAGATATTTACAATAAAAACTATAAAACATTGGTGAAAGAAATTGAAGAGGACACAAAAAAAGAAAGATATTCCATGTTAATGAATTGAAAGAATCAATATTGTTAAAATGTTCATACTACCCAAAGTGATCTACAGCTTCACTGCAATCCCCATCAAAACACAAGTGACATTCTTCACAGAAAGGAAAAAAAGTCCTAAAATTTACGTAGAACTGCAAAATACCCAGAATAGCCAAGGCAATCCTGAGCCAAAAGAACAAAGCTAGAGGAATCACATTTACCTGACCTCAAATTATACTACAAAGCTATAGTAACCACAATAGCATGGTAATAGTATTAAAATAGACACACAGACAAATGGAACAGAATAGAGAGCACAGAAATAAATCCATAAATTTATGGTCAACTCATTTTTCACAAAGGTACCAAGAACATACAGTGGGGAGAGGACAGTCTCTTCAATAAATGGTGCTGGGAAACTGGATATCCATATGCAGAAGAATGAAAATAGACCCCTATCTCTTTCCATATACAAAAATCAAATCAAAATGGATAAAGACTTAAATCTAAGACCTGAAACTGTTGCTGCCCAACTGGTTGTATTGTCCACTGCCCAGAAGAGCCAATGAACTGAAATAGTCGGGGTTACAATGGAGAAAGAATTTATTCCACATAGTGCTAAGCAGGGAGATGGGAAAAAGTTTCTTAAATCCACTTCCCCAAGAATTTGGAATACAGGGTTTTAAGGATAGTTTGGCAGGCAAGGGATTAAGCAATTAGGTTTGTTAACCGGGGCAAAATTATAGGGGTGTATAAATCATCTTCTTGTGTTGCTTCAGTCCCTGGGGTCACGATTCCAGTTGAGTCAGTTTCTTGGTATGGGTGGGCCACTGGTCTAGGTAGATCAACCAATCCACTGGAATGTGAGGCCTGGAAAATATCTTAAAAACTACATTTAGGTTTCAAAAAGGTGATGTTATCTATAGGGAATGTTAAGAATCTTTATGGACACCAGTTATGGGAAGAAGTTAAGAATCTTTATGACCACCAGCTGCATGGCTCTGGAGTGGCAATTGTAAAGAAGCAAACGGGGACAATTACTAATTATTATCATTATTTTTAGCTAGGCCCTTACCACAGTTCTCACTCTGCACACCATTATTGACTTGAGTGAAGGGCAGTTTCAAAACTATGAAATTATTAGAAGAAAACATTTGGAAACACTCCAGGATATTGATATGGAAAAAGATTTCTGGAATAAGACCTCAAAAGCACAGGGAATCAAAGCAAAAATGAACGAATGGGAATGAGATCACATCAAGCTAAAAAGTTTCTTCACAGCAAAAAAGAAAAAAAAAGAAAAAGAGAAAAGAGAAAAAGACAACTCACAGAATGGTAGAAAATACTTGCAAACTACCCATCTCATAAGAGACTAATAACTAGAATATATAAGGAGCTCCAACAACTCATTAGGAGTAAATCGAATAACCTGATTTAAAAATGGGCAAAAGATCTGAACAGACATTTTTCTGAAGACACAAATGGCCAACAGGTATATGAAAAAATGTTCTACATCGCTGATCATGAGAGAAATGCAAATCAAAATTATAATGAGATATCATTTTATCCCAGTTAAAATGGCTTTTGTCAAAAAGACAAGAAATAATGAATGCTGGTGAGGTTGTGGAGAAAGGCAAACCCTCAAACACTTTTGTGTTGGTAGGAATGTAAATTATATTGCCACTATGGACAACAATATGGAGGTGC
Source organism: Avahi laniger (assembly GCA_963575035.1). NCBI lineage: Eukaryota > Metazoa > Chordata > Mammalia > Primates > Indriidae > Avahi > Avahi laniger. The sequence continues at coordinate 28,902 of CAUYSK010053275.1, forward strand.
CTCACAAAGCTAAAAATAGAACTACCATATGGTCCAGCAATCCCACTGCTGGGTATATATCCAAATGAAAGAAAATCAGTATATCAAAGAAATATCTGCACTCTCATGTTTATTGCCTCACTATTCACAATAGCCAAGATATGGAATCAATCTATGTGTCTTTCGACAGAAGAATGGATATAGAAAATATGGTATATGTATACAATGAAATATTATTCAGCCACAAAAGAGAATGAAATCCTGTCATTTGCAACAACATGGATGGAATTGGAGGACATTATGTTAAGTGAAATAAGCCAGGCACAAAAAGACAAATACTGTATGTTCTTATTCATATGTGGGAGCTAAGAGAAACAAACTTATATAGAGTAGACTTATGGTTACCAAAGGCTGAGAAACGCAGTGGGGGCACGGGGATAAAGAGAGGATGGTTACAAAAATACAATTAGATATAAGGAAAAAGAACTAGTGTTCATTAGAATAACAGGGTGACTATAGTTAATAATTTCTTATGCATTTCAAAATAACTAAAAGAGTAGAATTGGAATGTTCCTAACACAAAGAAATGACAAATGGTTGAGGTGATAGATACCTCAATTACTCTGACTTGATTGTTACACATTGTATCCTGGCATCAAAATATCATGTGTCTCCCATAAATATGTACAATATGTATTCATAATAATTAAAATTTAAAAAAAATGGGCACAGGATGACTAAACTCTGATTGGAGTGGGGAATGTGGGTGGTATTGAGGAGCTTGGTAGGATATCATAAAGGGCATCCAGAAAGCAGCTCAAGGGCACTAAGAGGTGGGGCTGAGACACCAAAGGACAAAGGCTTCAAAAGGCAAAATTTGACAATGTAACCATTTTGCCTTAAGCTATCCCTGAAAGTGAACACAAATGTCTCTTATTAATCTGAGTTTTATTTAAGAAAAATAAATTGGAGTGAGAGGGCTTATTCTTTTGCCATAAGCCTGGAATTTTGTTTCTTTTTTAAAAATAAATATATACCTTTAAGAAGTCAAGCTGAAGAAAGGGAAGCCACATTAAACAGAGACAAAAGAAGACGTTGCTCTAGCAACCAAAAGTACTCACAAGATTTCATCAAACTCATTGTATGCTATTTCATTTTTTATTTGATTACTTTTTTTAACAGGGAAAGCCTTGAAATAGACTGATAAATAATTGTTCGAATAGGCCTAACAATTCCTAATATTCCATCATGAAGTTTCTTTCAGCACCACCGTGGACATAATTCTGAATTGTAAATGCAAAACAGCATAACAGCCTCCTTCCCTCCTTCCTTCCAATAAAAAGGTCTACAGTGTAAAGCAACAAAGACGCTCTCATATAGTACAAAAGAGGTTTCTCTCACATACCAGAGTTGCACACTCTACTAAGCATGTAAAAAGCATTTCTCAAATCATTCCTTTTGAAAAGTAGCAAGACTATCTTAAGAATCAAGCATGTTACTAGCTAATCCCCTCAGCTGTTACAGATGTGGTACACCCAAGTAGGATGGGAAAATATCAATGATTTTTTAAAGAAGGTGACTTTTGATTTAATTCAAATGGTTACACTATTAGTAAAATATTTAGAGTAGAAAAACAAATGTAGAAAAGCAATGTAGTACAGTAAAAGTGCAGTGGCTTGGAATATAACAAGATAGTCCTGGTTCTGACACTAACTAGCTGTATGATCTTAAGCAAGTATCTGCACCTCTCTGAGTCTCAGTTACTTCATGCATAAATTAAGAAGGTAGAACCAATAATTTCTAGGTTTTCTCTCAAATCTATCACTCAAGTTTTAATAATGACTCAAGTATAGTGCTTGATCTGCTGCTGTGGTCTTATCTAAATTCATTTTCTAACCAGTATTCTTAAGTGCATAGTACTGGTAAGGAGTCCTTGACTTTCAAAGAAGTGTTGGTTCCTAACATTGGGTATCCAATAATCCATTCTTTATAATGTCAAAACTACATTTCCCAGCTATGGGTGAATCATTCTAGAAATATTAGCTCATAAGGAATTCAATAAAGACAGACTGTGGGCTGTTAGAAGCTATAGAAACACCTGTACTCACCAGAGACCACTGAGAATTTAACTATAGAAGCTTCTTGTGCATATATACAAAGAAGGAATTAATCCACAGGAAGGAAAGAATTCTAAATTAAGAACGTCTTTGGGAATTAACAGAGCAAGAGAAAGTCCATCATTCTTTCCTAGAATATAAATAATTGAGTTAGCTCTATAACCCAATACTCGAGATTTAATTTAATTTTTATGTAATGAAACTACATTCTAAACAAAAAATGTTTAAATGATTCTTATCTTTAAAATGTAACAGAAGTTACCTCTATATGCTTGTTATTAAAGGACCATATTGAGACTATATAAGCATTTCATATAAGTAAAATAAACAAGTTAAATGTATTCAATTTGATCACATGACACTTTTTATCAAATTGCATTAAGAAAAATATAGGATCCCAAATAACTACATTTAATCCACTGAATCGATGGTGGTAAAATCCCTGTGAAATGGTTTCTATCGATGTTATACTCTGACTTGAAGACAAAGATTTACAGTTACTTTAGTACAACCTCTGTGCAAAACAGTATGAATATTCCTCAAAAAACTAAAAGTAGATGTATCATTCAATCCAGCAATCCCACTACTGGATATCAGCCAAAGGAAAAAAATCACTATATCAAAAAGACACTTTCACCCAAATGTTTACTGCAGTACAATTCACAATTGCAAAGAAAAGGAATCAACCTAAATGTCCATCAATTGATGAGTGCATAAAGAAGAAAATGTGTGTGCGTGTGTATACACAGACACACACACACACACACACACACACACACACCATGAAGCACTACTCAGCCACAGAAAGGAAGAAAATAATGCCTTTTGTAGCAACTTGATGGAGCTGAAGATTATTATCCCAAGCAAAGTATCCCAGGAATGGAAAAACAAACACCACATGATCTCACTGATAAGTGAGAGCTAAATGATGAGTATAAACGGTCACATAGTAGTGTAAAGGACATTGGGAACTGTTAATAAGAAGGGAGAGAGTGAGAGGGGGATGAGGGATAAAAGCATACCTATCAGGTACAATGTATACTACCTTGGTGTTGGGCACACTAAAAGCCCTGACTTCAACGTTATTCAATTCATCCATGTAATAAAAACACTTGTACACTCTTAATATTTTGAAATTAAAAAGACAAGATTCAATTTCGGCTCCTCTATATATCTGTTTTTTAGATATTAAACAAATGCAAAGATGTAATCCTGGCATGATATAGGAAATCAGAAAAACTAGTGAAACAAATATATTAGTAGGCAAGAAAAGCATAAATAACAAAGCCAAGGAGAATTGGAAACAAATTTCTATTGATTCTTCCCACAGAAAGTATTCTACCTCAATGTTTCTCTATACAGCTTGAATTACTAGATGGTAGAATGATCATCTAAAGTTTTAATTATGACTAACAACCAAAGGATATGACAGAAGTATACCATAAACCCCTTTAGTTTGTTTCTGTCTCTTATAAAGCCATACATGGTCCATTCTAGGCGTAGAAAATCAGAGTGAATACAATCTTGGGGAAAAGATTAAATTCCATAGTTAAAATTCACAGTAGCTTTAGCTCTTAATTACAACCAGACCTTTCACTGAAATCAGTCTTGAAGTTTTAGTTGAGCTGATTAATATCCCCAAACAAGTTTGCCTATATCTTCTCATCAGTAATGAATCCAATTAGTCAAACATACTGAGTGCCTATTATGTGCTAACCTTCCTTTCCAAGTCAGGAGAAAGGAAAGCAAGAAGAGAATATATAGGACTTAGTCCCTTTCCTCAGAGTGCTCACAGTCATAAATTCAGTGTGATTTGATGAGAGATAAGGGTTTTCCATGGAAGGAATGAATAACTTTGCCAGAGGCAAAGAAGTGGATAGAAGAGAAAAGTCTTCACCAGGTGACATTTGAACTGCACCTTGAAGGATGAGTAGAAAACAAGAAAAACAATGGGTGTGGTGTGTCAGGAAAACAAATGAGCTGTGCATGAGATGTGGAATTATGGGAAAGCATGGTATAAACAAAGAAAAATAGAATTACTAATTTGATATAGTGTGAGGTGAGGTTTCTGTGGGGGAGCAGTGAGGGGTAAGGCTAGAGAGATGGACAGAAGTCATCTCAAGAAGGCTCTTAGATGTCATGATAAGGTGTGGAGACTTTGTTCTGAAAGCTATGGGAAGCCATTACATGATTTTAAACACAGATTGACATGATCAGAATTGCATTTTGGAAAGATCATCCCTAGCAGCAGTAGGCTGGTGGGATTTAAGCTTAGTATTTGAGAACTGCTGCAGTAATGCTATTCTGAAGAACTGAAAGCCATGACTATATATTATCATGAATTCACACTATCCTCAGCAGCCTAAGGTTAGGAGTAGAGAAAGGTTAAGTTACTAGAATGAGTCAACAGAAAAACAATGGGGTACGGAAATTAACGACGATGGCAAAACATGGTTGAAGTGATGCCCTATAGGGTCCAGGCTGGTTATGAAATGAAGTTAAACAATATGAGGTAGAAGAGATGTGGTAGGCAGGATTTTGGTTCCCACAACTTCTGCACCCTGGTGTTACTCCCAGGATTATGTTATTTTACCAGGAAAAAGGGAGGTGATCTGGGTGGGACTAATCTAATCACATAAACTCTTTCAGAACAGAGTTTTGTCAGGCTGGTGGCAGAAGAGGCAGTGGTCAGTGAGATTTGAAGCACCAGGGCAATTTGTTGCTGGCTTTGAAGATGAAGGAGTTAACTTGCTAAGAAATACAGGCAGTCTCTAAGAGTTGAGAGCAGAAGGAAAATGGAACCTTAGTCTGACAGCTGTAAGGAATTGAATTCTACCAATAATCTGAAATGAGCTTGAAAGATTCTTTCCCAGAATCTTCATATAAGGGCCCAGCCCAGCCAACACCTTGATTTCAGCCTCCTGAGGCCCAAAACACAGAACCCAGTTGAGTCTTCTGATATACAGAATTGTGAGCTAATAAATTGTGTTGCTTTAAACTGCTAAATTTGTGGCAATTAGCTACATAGAAACAGAAAACTAATAGAAGAAATCAGGAACAAAGGATAGACATCAAAGGAGCAGATATATTGGGATTGATATAAAGAAAGATAAGGAAATTAGGTTGCAGTCTAGGAATAAGATATTGGCGTTTAATCCATTGGAGGTGGAGTAGATCTGGTTACTAAAATAAAGTGGGAAAAACCTTGTTGAAATAGTGGACCACTACATAGTTATGTATACTGTGCACTGCACAACTCCACAGGGCACAACTAGCATAACAGATATCATATATTCATATATTTATTATAATAATTTTTTAGCAGATGAAAGTGCCTTGAGTATGGAGTGTGTTTTCTAATTCACACACATACAAAAAAGCACCACTATGGGCTAGCTAATATAAAGTAAAAAATATAGGTAGAAAGTGGTATAGTCAGGTGGTATGAGTTCCAGCTGCAGGGTAATGAGTGAATGAGGGTAGCAGAGTAATGATCTGACACTGGACCCATAGAAACAGGAAGATAAGAAGAAACAGACTTTATAAAAATAGAATAATATGAGAAAATATCTATAAGTCAGTTATTATCATACTTCTGCTCCCACAAGATCATATTTCCTTTAAATCAAATCCCTTCCATATACAATAAACATAAAATTAAAACCAGCCCAAGGCAAATGAGTTGATACTAATAATCATTTATTTAATAGTTCCAAAAACATGTATATATAAACTTTCTAATTATCCAATGTCTTCACACGGGATCCCTAGAGCCACCCTAGTGACCCTCCAGTGTACCCAGGTAGTCCACCGTGCTCCTATCCTCCTCCCTCATCTGTGCCTGACCCATAGAGCCCTTGTCTCTAGGTGGGAAATCTTCAGTACATAATCTCTTTCCTGAACAAAGCAGACAGATGACTGAGTTGAAGTCCATGCCTCCTCAAGGACTACACTAAACTGTGAAGATATCTAGCAGACAATTGGACACATCCTTTCATTTGAACAACAGGAATAGTTGTCTACTCATAATACTGGCTTTGGATATCCTACCTCTGAAAGAGCTGCAGAAGGCAACCTGGAGCCTGTTCAAAAGACACTACATTTAATAAACCTCAGCCTTGCATTATAATAAGAATAGAGTACTCTGGTGTCAAAACTATCTGCAATAACGGGGGAAGATACCTCTGCAAACACTCACATTCTCTTCTACATGCCACACGTGTGCATGCGCACTCATGCCCACACACATTTTAAGAAACAGCACTGGCCTTTCTAAAGTACTAATTTCTGAGCAGTCAGCTGTTCACAAGAAACAGTTTGAAATTGAGAACTGACCAAGATGCCTAGGTTCTGAACTATACATATATACTTTTATAATACTAATTATACCATATATAAAAGTCAAAATTGATGATAATCTTGGTATCCTGTATTATGTCATTTATTTCCTCTTCTTTATAAGATGTGGAATTTCCCCATTTGTAGTCAACTCCATTACATCCAGGAAAAAAGAGTTTAGTTGAATTCAGTAAAATATAGTATAATAAGCTTACATCCTTACTATTAATATCTAGGTTGAAAAAATCTATACCAAATATGGCTGAATGTTTTACTTTTCAAACTTTTTTTTAAACTCTTGTACAGATTAAATAGTCACAAACTTTGGCTACCAGTAAAACCATATTTTAGATCTTTGTTCTGTTTCTTCAGGTTATTTATTTCCTGTAGTCATTTCAGAAAGCCTGGGCACTACAATTGTTAACAAAGTGCTTTGACCTTATAGGTAATTGTGTATTGGTAATAATTAAATATTCATGGGGAATGCCAAAAAAAACATATTTTGGGTAATACCCACCTGGATTATTATCCAGATAATTCCAAACCACAAAACTCCTCACTACCAATTTCTAGATTTGCTGAATAAATCAGCATATGTGGTGCCAAACTTTTAGCTAATACATACAACCCACTGTTTCATTTTAGTTGAAAGAAGAGGTCTTTCCATTTTCTTTTACTCAAGCAGCAAATCACCGAGGAGTTGCTTGACTCATTTCATACATGATTACATCCATGGATCAGAGAGGTGGTTTGGTTTTACCAACAAAACCACTGTTTGATATGGAAATATATATCCAGATGATGAACAAAGGCAGGGAGAAGATGGCAGACCAAAGACACCACCAGCCAGATCATCTCTGTAAGAAGGAGAAGTTTTAGATGAAAGAGAAAAAACAAACAGACAAACATAGATCAGATGAGGGTCTGAAGGAAGGGTGCCTGAAACTACAGAAGAATCCACGGGAAGACGCTGTGGAACAGAACTGGAAGGAGAGAGGCATCCGCGGGGATTAAGCCCAGAGAGGATCAGAGACCAGCGAGAGGGTAGGTGGATAGGCTAACACTCTCCTTCCTTGCATCTTGGATTGTTGGTAGGCTCCCAAGCTGCTGAAGAGCTGAGAGCTTCTTGTGGACAGGGCACCAGGTTCTCATCCCCGACCCCCGGGCACCTCCTCCCTCCAAAATCCAAGCCAGACAGCAGGTGCCACATTGCTTCTCTACCCACCAGGCATCTTTGCTCTCCCCAGGGGTCCTCAACCCCTCAGTTTCAGTCTTGCCCATACCCACACGGACATGTCTCAACTCTGCCCAGATGGCAGAAGCCACAGGGGTCCGGTGGGTGATCTGTGTGACTCCAGAGCCCTGTCATTCTGGGCAGACTGCCTCCCAGAGAGAGGGTTGGAGACAACCACAAGGTGGACTTTCCTCCTCCTAGACTCCTTTTTGCTCCTTCCCATCCCCCAACCACAGCTGAGAAAGACAAATGAGCCACCACACAGAGGCTTCCACAGGGAACAGGGCTCAGACCATTCCTTCTGGGGTCCTGCAGCAGGCTGAGGGGTGCTTGGACTGTGAGCTCCCTGCCTGAATGCCCTTCCTGGTGCTGCTTGCCAGGTGACTCCAGCAGAATGGGACACACCCCAAGGTGGAGGGACATTGAATCAATGTGGGCACCCTGTGAGAGAAACTCTGGACCAGTATCCTTCTCCCTGGCATGGTCAGGGTTGGATCTCGGCGGCTCAGGAGACGGACCTGCAGGCCAGATCCTGTACACCCAGGTCTCTATTGCATCGCTTAGCGGCACAGAGGGGATATTTTTGAATTAGTCTTGCAAGATGTTGGTGCCTAAAGGAGCAGATCAGGGGTGGGAGTGCAGAGTGGGTCCTAGCTGGGGCATGCTCATGGGGTACCCCTCCTCCCACGAAAGGGTCACACTCCCAGCTCAGGCGAGATCCTGGGCAGGAAACCTCCCAGCTGGCATCATGGTAACAGGGGAAATCAACTGGCTTTAGGTCCTGCCTGCCAGAAGAGGTGAAAAAACTGCGGAATAGGGTAGGGTGGAAAGGAACAAGGCCTGCTCCAGACTGCCACACTTTGGGTCTCAGACAGCACCACCTTCACAGCTAGACTTTTTGGTTGAGTGGGGCCACTTCAGCCCCTCCCTTGCAGCATTGCCCAGAGGCAGGGAACAGACCTTTGACCCATGTGAAAATCATTTGTGGAACTTGAGAGCAGACCCATCCAACCCAGCCATGCCAAGCCTCACTCCTCCACCCACCCCTGCTGAAGTGGAGGGGAATAAGGACACACCAGGAATTCCAGGGCCCCACCCACCACCTGGGGCATTAGAGTGCTTCTCCTGGGGAACTACAGCTGGTCACAGGATGCAGAAACAACGTTGTAGCTTGTTCCTCCTGGAAAGCATCACCTACATACGGACAGGGAGGTGAATTTGCACACTCTTACTGTATTCACTGACTCATCATACAGGGCGTGATCGATTCTCATGCACAAGCACCACCTACAAGCTCAGAAATATGATCTTATATCTAGAAAACTCCAAAGATTCTGCCAAGAGACTACTGGAATTGATAAATAAGTTCAGCAAACTCTCAGGTTACGAAATCAATGTACGCAAATCAGTAGCATTCCTATACGCCAATAACAGTCAAACTAAGAATCAAATCAAAGACTCAATATCTTTCACAATAGCAACAAAGAAAATAAAATACCAAGGAATATATTTAAATAAGGAGGTAAAAGACCTCTACGGGGCCTCTACCCAAAGTAAAAAAAAAGACATTCTATAAAAAAGACATCTTCACTCAAATGTTTATAGCAGCACAATTCACAATTGCAAAGATGTGGAAACAACCCAAGTGCCTATCAATGTGTGAGTGCATTAATGAAATGTGGTATATGTATGCCATGGAGTACTACTCAGCCACAAAAAACAATAGTGAATTAATGCCTCTCGTATTATCCTGGATGGAGCTGGAGCCCATTCTACTAAGTATCACAACAATGAAAAAACAAACACCACATGTACTCACCATCAAATTGGTATTAATTGACCAACACTTATGTGCACATATGGTAGTAATATTCATCGAGTGTTGGGCAAGTGGGAGAAGAGAGGAGGGGATGGGTATATTCACACCTAATCAGTGCAGTGGGCACTGTCTAGGGGATGGGCATGCTTGTACTTCTGACTCAGGTAGTGCAAAGCCAATACATGTAACCTAAACGTTTGTACCTCCGTAACATTCTGAAATTTTAAAAAATGATATTAGAGCATAATAAATAAATAAAAACAAAGATGATGAACAAGGGGACAAGGAGACTAGGTGCTTTAAGTGATGAGAAAGTTTAGAAGAGCCAATGTGGTGACTGTGATAGTAAGTCAAACGACTCAAAATACAATTTGTTAAACTGTAAAGCGTGATATGAATAAGATATTATTACAATTGGGAGAGCTGCCAGCCAGCTGTGGGTATATTTTTCATATAAATGTGGTACAATATTATAATGATGGAATATAAAGCTGGATTTTGAAATTCTGTCACCACCTTTGCAAAAATAAATAGGTAAATAAATAAGAAAAAAAAAGAAATATACATCTTAGTCTGTTTCAGTTTTCTTTTTCCAAGAGAAGCAATCTCTTTCTCAGCCATATGTGTAGACCTTATATTTACTTAACAAACTCTTAAAGACAGTAAAAGCTGGATTTTCCTGGATGTTTCTTATTAGTCTATGGTGGATACAAATTATCTAAAAGTGGGTTCTGGTTGAAAGAATTCCTGGGTGCTTTAATGGTTTTGTAAAATAAAATAAAAGTTCTATAAACCAAACAAGATTTATATTTGGAGTCAACTGTATGTTTTTTCAGTGCCCAGGATAAGTTACATCTAGCCTCAACTCCTTGGTGCCTGTCCCAGCCAACATGTGTAACTGCTTCACCGGCAGACAAAAAAGGTATGAGCAGAAGAGAGCAAACAGGTTTTATTACTTCCAAATACCCACATAGACTTTATATATATTTATTTCGTGTCTTTTTTTTAGCACCTGGTAAAGTGCTTCTGCTCAACCCATTGTGTACTAGCAGCAATGTCTTATGAGGATAGATCATCAACCATTTTGGTATATGCTACTGAGAATTCTAACTGCATTTAAACCACAATCATTTCTTTATTCAGAGCTGAAGGAAAAGGGTATTTATACATAAGCTGTTCTTGGTTCTAAAAAACCTGATTTCCATACTAATGAATGACCCAATTTATAGTTCAACAAAAATGACTTATCCTTGGCAAAAGGAATATATGTCACCCAACAAAGAAGCTAATTCAAGAAGGCCCCACTCCCCACCATAACCTGGTTTAGAAGGCAAATGAGGAACAGACTCCTGAATCAGAGGGGAAAAAAGGCCCTTGAGATTCTCTCTGATTCTCTTTCTCCCCCTCTGTCTCATCAATCATATGCACATGCATACACACACATGCATAAACATGCTCATGCATAAACAACACAGACTCTCCCACTTAACTGCATTTGCACAGTCACCCTCACTCAGACTTGCTGACACACACACACATTAACACAAATACACACTCATACCTGCTCACATTCACTCACACAAATACCATATACTCTTGCACTCACACTCATTTACACTCACACACACTTAAGCACACACTTGCATACAACTCATAAGAGTGTATTTCATATTTTCTATAAAATTCAGCAACATTTTTTTTTTATTTCAGGATAATATGAGGGTACAGATGTTTAGGTTACGTGTGTTGCCCTTGCCCCCCCTCCCCCCCTCAGTCCAGGTTTCAAATATGTCCATCCCATTGCGTGGTGCACATTGCACTCTTTGTGTACACATATACCCGTCCCCTCCTCGCTCCTCCCCCTCCCCCTGCCCAATATCTAATAGATGCAATTCTTATATATGCACTTATGTGTTGATCCGTTAATGCCAATTTGATGGTGAGTACATGTGGTGCTTATTTTTCCATTCTTGGGATACCTCGCTTAGTAGAATGCGTTCCAGCCCTTTCCAGGAGTATATAAGAGGTGCTATGTCACCATTGTTTCTTAAAGCTGAATAGTAACTCCATGGTATACATATACCACAGTTTATTAATCCACTCATATATCAATGGACACTTGGGCTGTTTCCACATCTTTGCAATTGTGAATTGCGCTGCTATGAACATTCGAGTGCAGGTGTCTTTTTCATAGAGCGACTTTTGTTCTTTTGGGTAGATGCCCAGTAACGGGATTGCTGGGTCAAATGGTA
>CAUYSK010053276.1:0-23669 GCA_963575035.1 Avahi laniger
TCTACATCTGTGAAGAATGATGCTGGTATTTTAATAGGGATTGCATTGAATCTGTAGATCACTTTGAGTAGTATAGTCATTTTAACAATGTTGATTCTGCCAATCCACGAGCATGGTATGGTTTTCCACCTGTTTACATCTTCTGCTATTTCCTTCCTCAATGTCTCATAGTTCTCCCTGTAGAGGTCTTTTACCTCCTTAGTTAAATATGTTCCTAATTACTTTATTTTCTATGTTGCTATTGTTAAGGAGATTGAATCTTTGATTTGGTTCTTGGTATGACTGCTGTTGGCATGTATGAAAGCCTCTGATTTGTGTGTATTGATTTTGTATCCTGAAACTTTACTGAATTCATTTATAAGTTCCAGTAGCCTCTTGGTTCAATCCTTGGGGTTTTCTAGATATAGTATCATATCATCAGCAAATAGTGAGAGTTTGATCTCTTCTGTTCCCATTCAAATGCCTTTAATTCCACTGTCTTGCCTGATTGCTGTGGCCAGGACTTCCAGCACTATGCAGAATAATGACCAAAAAACATACAAAAAAAGTGCTCAACACCTCTAATCATCAGGGAAATGCAAATCAACACCACAATGAGATATCACTTATCTCCAGTGAGACTGGCCTTTATCAAAAAGACCCAAAACAAGAAATGTTGGTGTGGATGTGGAGAGGTAGGAACACTCATACACTACTGGTGGGACTGCAAATTAGTGCAAACTCTGTGGAAAGCAATATGGAGATAACTTAAAGAGATACAAGTAGAACTACTATTGGACCCAGCAATCCCATTACTGGGCATCTACCAAAAAGAGCAATTTCGCTCTATGAAAAAGACACCTGCATTCGAATGTTCATAGCAACACAATTCACAATTGCAAAGATGTGGAAACAACCCAAGTGTCCAGCAATACATGAGTGGATTAATAAACTGTGGTATATGTATAGCATGGAGTACTATTCAGCTTTAAGAAACAATGGTGATATAGCACCTCTTATATACTCCTGGAAAGCACAGGAACACATTCTATTAAACGAAGTATCCCAAGAATGGAAAAACAAGCACCACATGTACTCACCATCAAATTGATATTAACTGATCAACACATAAGTGCACATATAAGAATGATATCTATTGGATGTTGGGCAGGGGCGAGGGGGGAGGGGGGAAGATGGAGGAGGGAACGGGTATATGCTTACACAACGCGGGCACTGCCCACCACCCGACGGGTGGACGTATTTGAAACCCGGACTGGTGGGGGAGGGGGGGCAAGGGCAACATACATAACCTAAACATCTGTACCCCCAGAATATGGTGAAATAAATAAAATAAATTAAAAAAGTAATATATTAAAAAAATTCAAATATTTTTATATAGTCAATCTTTTCTACTGTGGTTATCTCTGATGGAAATTATAGAATGTGCTTGCCTTTTATAGCTCTGTGAGTTTTAGGATTAAAGTAAACTTCATTGGTTTAGGAATGATTCCTGAATCATTTCTTTCCTCTAAATCCTATGGCACTTGACCACATGGAAGTTCTGTAAAGAAGTTATGTGGGGGAGTGAAGTAAGAGGTGAGTGAGATTATATAATTCAGTTCATATATGTCATAATTTTTATTGTTCCCACTGTTTTAGAGAAAAGTAACAATGGATAAGACATGTGGGAGTGTAGAAAATGCAAGGTAGAGATATTAATGCTACAATATAATCTTCTGTGGGTGTTTAGACTGGGTATGAGAAGACTAAGGGGAGACATGCTAGTTGTTTTGAAATATTTGAAGAGCTGTCATGTAGAGGAAGGAATAGATTTTTTCCTGCAGGCCTAGGGGGCATACCTAGCATTAATGGGTGAAAGTTACAGGGTAGAAAAATTTTACTCAATATAAAGAATAACTTTCTAATAATGCACAACATTGGAATTGTTTGCTACATGAAGTCACAAAAGTGTTCATTCTAATGCTGAATGCCCATGCATCAAGGGTTCTGCGGAGGAGATGCCTGCAGAGATTGAAAGATGAAGCAGAATCTAACCTAATCTAACCTCTTCCTAAAATTATGCCAACCTCTTTCTTTTTCTCTATTCTCTTTCGCCGATCCCCGTCATCTATGTAATTTATCTATCCATCATCTAATTTCCAAAAAGTTGAGATTGAGAGAAAGAAGAGTTAAGAATTAAAAAAAGGAATAACATGGGTTTGTATGTGTTAAGTGTGTTTTAGGGTATTGGGTATAGATAGAGTGTGTTTATTTTCTCCTACCCATTTATGTTTATAATTAGAAATAAAATAGTAACAGAGTCAATTCTATGATATCTTCCTGTATTACAGAAGCAGATTTCCACAGCAGAAAAAAAACTTTTTGGATCAGATATATGTGGGTTCAAATTTTGACTTTGTCACTTTTAGCTCTGTGATTTTGGGAAAGAAATTCAACCTTCATAAGCCTCCATTTCCTTACTCTGAATTTTTGGATAATAAGGTATCTTAATTGTAGGGCTACTGTGAAATTACAAAAGTCACATAAAGTATTACTTTAAAATTACCTAGCATGTAATCAGTAATAATATGTAATCATTTCGCATATCTCCTTACCTTACTTCACATTGTTTGTACAAACTTAGTGCATCAGCTGATATAATTTTAATGTCATAATTTAAATTCTGGGGCATATGATGTCAATAGATTACAACTGCCTTTCTGACTTGAGAGAGTTCAACCAATCTAAATTTTTCCTCAGACCCAACTTTACTCATTCCATCCCTTTCTCCATGAAAATAATATGTGAGAAATGTCACTTCATTTGGCAATAGTTAAACATAGACAAACATAGAAATATTTCTTTTCAAAATAACACATTATTTATTGTAAAACGTTGGTTTGTAAAATATTTAGTTATACTATTTGCTCACTAATTTACTTTTTTAAAGTTTTTTTATAAAAGAAAAACAATTTTGATGCTATAAACCCCCATAGAATATTTTAATGCTTAATTATCTGAGAAAAGAATCTATGGTAAGCTGCTTCACACCTCTGTTTAATTCTAGGTATTCTTCCTTACATCTGTGTGGGGAAATCTGAAGACTCCCACTTTACTTCAGATTTAAAAATAGAACTACATAATACAATAGGATTTCATATTTGTGATTGTAATATAATGAAATATTTAAGAAGTTCCTTTAGTGCAGATGTTACAACTATGCCTGCAATTAACGGAGAAACTTTATGGCTGTGCTCATGTGTGTGTATCTGTGTATATGGTTTCAGTATCGATTACAGCAAATGCATGTGTGTGCAAATTACACTTGTCATCCCTGATTAATAGATAGAATACATGTGTGTGAATATATGCAAATTTATGTATGTGCTTATCCTCATTTTCTGTGCTAGTCTAAGTAATGAAGATTTTTCTTGTATGTGTGGTTTCAGAACCCATACTTGGCTAACTCATGGGGTAAGTTTGTTTAAAGTTTTTGTACTACATTAATTGTTGCTAATAAAATTGCCTAGTGGATCAAATGAATCATGAATTCTCTTCTCATGTTAATATGAGTAAATATATAAACTAGTAAATATTTTCTATTTAGTGATTTTCTTCATAGTTCTCTTTAATGTTTCTTTGTTCTTATTTTTTAAACTTTTTTACTATAATATAATAGTGTCATAGTAAACATTTTGAAAAGAATAGTGAATTAAGTGAAAATAATGAAATATTTTAAAATCCAAACAAATCTATTGATAAATGTTAATACATTTTCTTCCAGTTGTGTATGTATGTATATGAATGTGTGTGTGTGGGTGTGTGTAGCAGGTGGAAGAAACTATCCATGGGAAATGATTTGAAAGTGAGATTGAGAATTCATCAGGATAAAACTGTTAGAATCATTAATGTCAGAAGAAAGCATTACTCCCTAGTAACTCCTGTTAATATTGAGAAGGTCTTTGCACTTTCCACAGAAAATGTGAAAGGGGTTGAAAATCGATTTATTTTTAAACTAAAAAGACAGAGTGACTCAGCTGATATACAGTTGTAGATAAATGAAAGTATAATCATACACTTTGTATCCTTATGCTTTATATAACATGCTATTGCAAACTTTCCTTTGTTCTTCAATAATAACTAAAATGTAACTTTATGACCACATAATAATTGATCACAAAAATAGACTATAATGTATTTATTGATTCATTTATTTGAACATATTTGGATTGCTTTCTATGTTTTCATTACATTAGCAGTGCTGCCGTTAAGATACATTGCTCAAATATTTTTCATACATCTACTGATACCCATTAATTATATTCCTTGAAATACATTCAGTAAATTAAAGCATATGAACACTTTACATGTTCTTATGACCGTAATATTTGATCCTTTTTGCCATATTAATTTCTAGAACAACTGTGCTAATCGATATTATTATTAGGGAGGTAATACGTAAAAGTTAGATGTCTCTGAACTCAATGAGGAGGACAATATAAACAGATAGTAGAAAAAGACCTAGAGTATATTAAGATAGTTGTGTTACCACACAGATTTTAAAATTGTTTTTTGCATAGAGAAATCAAAATCTGCCAGATGTGATGGTTCATGCCTATAATCCTAGCACTCTGGGAGGCCAAGGCGGGAGGATCATTTGACCTCTGGAGTTCGAGACCAGCCTGAGCAAAAGCAAGACCCCATCTCTACTAAAAATAGAAAAAATTAGCTGGGCAACTAAAAATAGAAAAACTTAGCTGGGCGTGGTGTGCACCTGTAGTCCCAGCTACTCAGGAGGCTGAGGTAGGAGGATTTCTTGAGCCCAGGAGTTTGAGGTTGCTGTGAGCTAGGTTGACACCAGGGCACTCTTAGCCTGGGCGACAGAGTGAGACGCTGTCAGAAAGAAAGAGAGAAAGAAAGAAAGAAAGAAAGAAAGAAAGAAAGAAAGAAAGAAAGAAAGAAAGAAAGAAAGAAAGAAAGAAAGAAAGAAAGAAAGAAAGAAAATATTGTATAATAATGGAAACTCTGAGGAACTTAAAAAATATTTAGAATCTTAAAGAAAGAATCAAATGAATATCCTAGAAATAAAAACATGATATCTCAAACTCAGGTCATACAGGATATGTTTAACAGCAGACAGGACATGGAAAGAGATAAATAATGACATGGAAATGATGTCAATGGAAAACAATCAATGTGAAGCACGTGGTAAAAAGAATATTTTTTAAAAAAATGGACACAGCATAAGAAAAATGTGAGCAAGTTAAAAAGTTTAACACATATGTAATTACAGTTCCAGAAAGAGAAGAAAAAATAAAATTGTTAGAAAGTTTCAGCTCACAAATTCAAGAATCCCAATGAGCCCAAGCAGGATTAATACAAAGAAAACCACACCTATGTACTTATTCCAATTATTGCAAGCAAAAGCCAAAGTAAAAAGCAAATTTTAAAAAAATAGGCAGAGGTTAGGAAAAGATGTACAAGACTACTTTCAAATAAGCATTAGTAATATTAACAAGCTAGATTTTCTGCAAAAGAAACGGATGCCAGAAGATAATGGATATTCATTGTTAAAATGCTAAATACAATTTTAACAAACAGAAAAGGCTTCCAATCTATGAAATTACCTCCAATGAAATTATCCTCCAAAACTGGAAATTTAAGATCATTTTCAAACAAAAAATGTTGAGAAAATTCATCAGCAGAATTGCTTGAAAATACTTTAGTGAATTCTTCAAGCTAAAACTAATGATACCGCATGGAAAACAGAAACAGAAAAAAATTAAAAGCATCAGAAATATATAAATAGTTATAATAATAAAGGAAATCAGGGAAGGAAATGGATTTAAACTAATCTTCCCACTGCTTCAATGGGAAAAATAATACAAATAATTAAAAATAAAAATAAAAAATTTTATATAAAATTATAATTATATGTTAAAGATAATTATTAGAAAAACTAAAAAGAGATTAAATACCCTCCAAATATTATAAGGAGCACACATGTACATACAAGACAGTAAAACAATAAAAAATAAAAAATTCCCTAGATTCGTTATTACAAAAGATTAAAATAAAAAAGAATTAATCAAAAGAATAATTTAAAATAAGATGTCTATTAAGACAAAATGTGAGAGGCGAGAGGTGGGGGTCTAGTTTCAATCTTCTAAATTCCCACAAGTCTTCTCGTTGACAGAGGCAACCTCTGTCCAAGGGAATTAGACCTCCTCTGCATAAATGTAGAGAATGGGAGAAAATTTCTGTAAAGATTTAAGAGTCTGCAATACTAGGAGTGTTCCTAGAGACCTAGTAGTCTAGGACACACTGGAATATCACATTGAGATGTCTTTTCTAAAGTGTGAGAAAAATTGTTGGGATTATGTTTATGCAAAAGCAAAAAGGAATTGGACTCTTTGGATTTAAAAGACAACAGAAACCACATTTACATGTGTTGCTCTTCTCCGTCTCCTAGGCAACCTGTAAAGCTGCCAGTTCCAAGTAGAATCTGAGGGACAGGGGTCCCTGCAACAGATCTAGGCCATGATACAACCTTTTCTATCTCCTGTACCTTACGACCCAACAGATCCAATGGTTATATAAGTGTTCATGGCAAACAGAGATGTTGTATGGAGACTTTGGCACTCCCTATTATCATAATCATAGCAGAGGCACTACAAGCTTTAGAGAAAGACTTTTGCCTCTTGTGTTGAAAAATATTACCTATTTCAAAAACACCTTTCTCCTGGGCTCTGGTAGAAACAATTGGCCTAACCATGGAATACCAAGTGACTTTGCAATGAAACTGCTTATCATGGACTGATTGTTATCTGATCCACTGACCATAAAACTGAACACATACAGCAACATTCCACTGTAAAATAAAAGTGGGATTGGGCCACAAAACGTACGTGACTGTCCACAGTAGTTCATACTCTGCTTCATCCCCTCTCCTCATCTCACATCTGTGCCACACAGTGTGTTTTCTAACCCAGTTGGCAGAGGAGGAATGAAAGCAGGCCTGGTTTATGGGCAAGTCTGCATGATGAATAAGAACAAGTTGAAATCAAGTAGGTTCTGTACTTTGTTTTGACTCAGAAGTGGTATCAAAAGACAATAATAAACATAAACTCTCCTGCTTGCCAGAATTTTGAACGGAATACTTAGTTGTCCGCTTTTTGTGGAAGGAGACCTGCCTTGAGGCATGGATCCACCCTGATTCACGCACAGTAACTAATAAATGACCACTTGATCAGGGATTTGGGAAGAGTAGAATTAGAAAATCCATGACAAGGAGGTTTAGGAAAAGGTAAGTGAATGGACTTATTAGAAAGGGTAAAAATGTGAATATATTAGTGTCCCACTTAATGTCCACCAGAGCACATTATAGCAGAGGAGGCTCTCGATAAACAAATGGACAAGAAGACTGTCCAGTGCATGTGGCTCAGCCTCTGGCTCCCAGCATGACCTGCCAATGGTAGTTACCATCAACAAGCCCTTCATGTATTGTCATTTCCCAGGGCGACTTGGTGACTACTTGGTGGCAGATGGATTGCATGGGAACCTGTCCATCAAGAAGGGGTAGCAGTTTGTCCTCACAGCGATAGGTACATGTTCTGGGTATGAATTTGTTTGCTCTTGCTGCCTACAGTCCTACTCAGCATGACTATTCACAGACTTACAGGAAAACTTACCCATTACCATAATAACTCACACTACATTACTTCAAACAGGAAATACTTTATGGCAGAAAGAAACGCAGTAGGCTCAGTGCATAGCCAGGAGGTATAGATCTAGGAACTAAAGGGAAGAAGTAATAGTGTTCTCTCTCACTATCATACCAATAACTCACTTGTTACAATTTGCTTCTTGTTCTCATAATAATGAGTTGGTGAATTTAGAAGTTCATTGCTTAAAAGAGGAGTATCTCAAACAAGAATATAGTCATAATTCTGTTCCTCTGAATTTGAAGCTGAAATTTCCCCCTAACCATTGTGGGTTCATTATGACCAAAAACACAAAAAAACAAAACAAAACAAAAAACCGGCAAAACATAGCCACTATGCTAGATCTTGTGACTGATCTCACCTGCCAGGAATAAAATGTGTCTTTGCCATACAAAGGAGGGCAAAGGGAAATATATTTGAAACTCAGGAGATTCACAAATACTTCTTTTCCCAATAGTACTGGCCAATGGAAAACTGAAATCATAGCAACCTAATTTGCTAAGGAGTAAGGTTTGCCAGAAATAAAGTTTTGATTTGATCCACTTGTTAAATAACCTGTCTAGTTGACATGCTAACAGAAAGTAAAGGGAAAAGGAATGGGTAGATGAAGAAGCAACTACGATTGCCAGTTAAGACCACATGATAAGCTCATTTCTTCTTACTGGGGAAAATTTCCCCACAACCATTTAAGAAAAATACAAATAGTGACTACATTTATAAATTTTAGATGTATAACTGGACTGATGCCATCTTGCAATGCAACAGTAATAGATGGGACTATGTGTTTTTCTCCTTCCAGGACATACACTTTTAATTTGAATAATAAGAACATGCCTATGTTTTCTGACTTTATGTTAGGTATGACCAATATGAAACCCAGGCAAATAAAATGAAAGGAGGGAGAGAGCACGTGGAATTTATTTTCTTGGCTCCCAAGTATTGAAATCATGTGAGTCTGGCTTTGTTCAACCAAAACTCACTGCTTCTATTATTGTGAAAAATCTACAGGACTGTTTTTCTTTCTAGTTTCTGTTGACTGTTGCCTCCGCTCTCCCTGTTTGGGTGTTAACAGCTAAATCATTACTAGTTATAGTTTGTAGCATGTCCCATGTTCTTGATAAGCAGCCCTTTCAAAGACAAAACCTCCTTGAATTATTCTTTTTTGAATGTGCCATTTTTCTTCCAGTTGGAATCCTGACTCTGTATTCTACAAATAACAATTAAGTCGAGGAGATGACACACTGAAGAAAAAGTATATATGCTAAGGGCCAATCTGAGTGTAAACTCTAAGTCCTATGAGATTTGAAGGTACAAAGAAATCCTGTTGGCTAAAGTCAACACTCTGGATTTCTGAGAAGCAGGTTCTGTCACAGGAGCTGACATAAGTGAACCCAATATTTCCCAAGAGCAAGCCTGGCCTGCAGTTGAGGGCACTGTTCAGTAGAAATAAGATACCACCTACTTTCATGTATTTTAGAGTGATTTATGCCTAATGCTCTTCCCCACAAATTGCTAACATACCAAAATAATACATAGAAAGAGTTATGTGACTTCCTCAGATGCAAAAATAAAGCTAACTGGAATGGGAAGGAGGTAAATAAAAGAATCTTTAATATGCATTTACTTAACAGTCATCCTGGATAAGGCACAGCTTCTTTAGTCGAAACTAATGGGAACATTTACTCATGGATTCAAACTTCCTGTGTTAATTATATTATATTATTTACTAAGAATTTATTTTTACAAATTGCATTCCACTCCAATTTAGCATAAGTTTGGCTGTTCATCGTTTTTTATTGCTCTGATTGAGAAAATCTCACAGCAGAGCAGATGGAGTTTTCAACACATGTGGGTTTATAGCACAGATACTGGAAAACATAGCCTCAACACAAAACACTTCCAGAAAAATAAGATATGACTCTTGTGTTCAGATTAGCATGCTATTCTGAAAAGCAAGTTGATTTTTTCCATTTTTAGTTTATTAACTCAGACAGATATGATTTCCTAAGGATGCTACTGGCAACCCTGCGGGCTGATGGTTGATTTTTTCCCCCTTTATTTTCCGCATTTCACTGCCAACTTTCTTGGAAAAAATGTTTATATTCTTACCCTGCTCATGTCCTACTTACACATAGATATACTGCTGTCTTGCTTCTGGTGCCACCAATGGATGGATTTTACTTATCAAGATTATCGAATCCAATGGTAACTTTGGAATCCTTATCTTGTTTGACCTCCAGAGACTCATCACTGTTGAAAACCCTGTCTTCCTCTGGCCTCCATGGCTGCAGCCCCATGGATGGCACTTAGTAAGTGTTCAATAAATATTTGTTGAGTCAGTGATGATGGAATGGATACAATTTCATGTGCCCAAGACAAGACAAAAAAATAATGTGAAAGTAGGGCATTTTGCATTGTTCTCATTAAACAAAAAAGGTGAAACAATTGCAATCTGCTGATAAGGATATTATTTGTCTTGTGTATTTTTTTCCCACTTCTTTATTCTTGTCATTCTTGAAGATCAATGCAAGGACCATTTCTTCTACGAAATACCTGAGATTTCTCCATAATTCCATTCAGTATGCTGACATAAATTCTATTTGTAATTCTGTTTACTGTGCTCTGAATGGTTCCTGATAGAATAATTATTTACTGTTCATCACCCTACTACCTTGGAAATACCTGAAACATAGAAACCCTTATTCCTCCTAATATTGCTCTCGGGTAATACCTGACAGATATTTGCTCCACAACTATTGAATTGAATTTCAAAGAATAATCCCTTAAAAAATATGAGATTCTAAAATACATTTATAAATCATTTTGGCATATTAGTTCCATTATTCTGCATGCTTAAATAATTAAAAATGGCAGTCGTTTTTTTCCTACTTAATAGATTAAGTACTTTATGAAAATTTGCTAAGCTGTGAACTTGGTAACTGGAGACTTTACTTTTTTTAAATAAAATTTAAAACTTTTAAAGTAAAATTTTGATCTGATATCTAGTTATGTTACCATGTTAAATACAGCAATTTATATGAATAACACTGGATGTGCTTTGTGTAAATTATATTTAAAATAATCTTCCATTTTGAATATTTTATTATTTTTCTGAACAGTATCAACTGTTTAAAACACATTATATTTCGTATGTTTTTACTTTCCTTAGAGACTGACTAATACTAGAAATAGAAACAAAGATGCTTAAAATGCTGCTTTTAAAGACTTTTAAAGACTCAACATTAGTGACTGAGGTTGGGAACAGCAGTACTCTCACAGATTGGCCTGGCCCTAAAAAGATTAAGACGTGCCCTTAAAACTTGCCATAAAAACATTTAGTGTCTTTTATGTGCCTCTTTCTCTCACCTTTTTCTTTTTCATGACATTTACTGAAGGTAAATTTCAATTTAAAATAAAAGTGGAAATGTTATATGTTACTTCCTGTGTCTCCCATGCATGCTAATGCTAATTTAGATTGTACTTGATTCTTATAAGTAATAAAAAGGAAATTTCCACACCAGAGTATCACGCGCAGTGCTGAAGATTATGCACATTCCCTAGGTGATATCAGTGTGCTTTGGTGAGTATATTAAAGAGAAAAGAAAAGATCTGGAGCCTGGGAGCTGCTGGCACACTGGACAAGCAAAGTGATAGTGGGAGATTTAAGGTGCATGTAGGACTCTTGAAGCATAGGCTGCGGATGGCAGGCAAAATGTTGAGGGGAAATCAATGACATCTGAACTGCTTAAGTCCCTCTGCCAGATCACACATTGATTTTGCTGATAGAGTTTCTTCTCCTGGAAATACAGTGAGAATT
This sequence comes from Avahi laniger, assembly GCA_963575035.1. Taxonomy (NCBI): domain Eukaryota; kingdom Metazoa; phylum Chordata; class Mammalia; order Primates; family Indriidae; genus Avahi; species Avahi laniger. The sequence continues at coordinate 11,521 of CAUYSK010053276.1, forward strand.
GGAGCACGTCCAGGGACAGTAGGTTCAAAGCCTTTGGCTGAGGAAACAGATCAGTGAAACCTGATAGGTTAGGCCCCCAAATGAGTGCTATCCCTTAGGGAACAATGATAAACATGCCGCTACAAGTAGACTAGTGACTAAGCACCAGCTTTGGACACAAAAGACAAACATTCAATGCTGGTTCTCCCACTCATTAGCTCTGAGGCCATCTCCCTGCAACTCACTGATCCTCACTGTTTTGGTTTCTTATTAAGTGATTAGTTGCACTGGTGCCATGAGAGTTCCATCACATGCACACATGGAATTTCCCACCATGCCTGCAACACAGAGCCCAAAGTACTGAGTTCAATCCAAATGGCAAAAACTCTAATTTTTCCATTTCCCCTTTGGAATGTGTCAGATCTACACTGTCATCAGCAAAGTTTTTGTTATCTGTTTGTCCTTCTCCCTCCCCCAACCCCCGCAAACTGTTTACTCTCAGCCCAGATACATGTATTTTTATACTCTAGTTAAGAAAACTATCTTATTTTTCAGATAATGGTCTACAAGTCTATAATTTTTCTCCTTAAAATTTCCTTAAAAATGTAATGCCCATAACCTATATGATGCTTTCCCAATAAGACAGAGGCCCAAGTCTTCTTGATCAGGGATCAAGTCAGCACAATAAGCACAGTCTACGTTGAGTTTACTCCTAGTTGACTTAAAAGTTCATCTGTGTTAAAGATCACATTTTGTCACCTAATGTCGCCTGCCAGCACACTGTGAAGTGCCCACGTTCCCCCAAATCACTCCTTTCCTCCCTGCATTCTGCTGCTCCTTGTTAATGCTGGTTCCGTGTGCCTGCCACCACTATGTACTAGTGACCCAAACCAGAAGCCACAAAGTTGTTCCTGACTTCTTATCATCTACCCTGTCTGTTTAACCACTCTGACCTATATATTTTATTGCCTTGTCAAGTTTAGAATCTTCCCTCCATTTTACTGCTTTAACTCTAGTTCTATCGCTCATTATCTCCTCATAGAACATGGAAGCAGCCTTACAGCTGCTCACTGGTTCTTTCTGCTCTTACAACCCAGTTTTACACCGTAGCCAAAACAATTTATTTACATGGAAGATCTAATCTTGTCATTCCCTTACTTGAAAAACCCCAATAGCTTCCCCATTTACTAGTAGCAAAATAACTGAAATCCCAGATCATTGTTAGAGATCACTATTTCTTGGTTCTTACTGCCTTCCTGTCTCCAATTTTATGCCTCAATAATATCAGACAGACTGTAGTTCTCTACATACAGGCCATGCTATTTAACCCTTCTATGTTTTCACAAGCTGTTACCTCTGCTTGGATTTTCCTTCCTAATTATTTTTCATGTGTAACACTTCTTAATTTTTCAGACTCAACTCAGGAAAATGTTTTCAAATCCCTGGAATAAGTTAAATATCATTCCTTTGTTCTTCCATAGAATCTGTGTTTACTGATATTTGACTACTTAGCACACTGCATTGACATGGTTTCTTCAACTGTCAGAGTTTCACACAGTATTAACATTTTGAAGATAAAGGGCATGTCTCAATTTCTGCACTCCTCTAGGAAAGCATCAATTAGCTTTTGCTATCTAGATTCCCAGAAGTACTCAGGTTTCCAGTGTGTTCTCTCTACCTGTTTCTTCAATTCAGTGAGCTACCTTAGGCCCCTCCAGTAACTTATTTTTTTGAAACAGGAAAGTCAGAGTTAGCTTCTGTCACTTTCAGACAAAGAGCTCTACTTATTGGTGTATTTCTTTTTTAGAAAATACACTTTTTTAGCATAATTATTGATGACATTTTCATAGTAGCTTTCACATTACTCTTCAAAATAGACTGTAGCTCCTAAAAACTTTTATTTGATGCTGACGTGTACATGGAAATCTACCACAGATGTAAATATACCTGTACACACATATATACAAATCTCAGGGTTACATCTCTCCCTTAATAAAATAGTGTCACCTAGCAAACTCTTTCCCTTGAATGTAAGGTCCTCAGAGCAGAGTACATTTTTTACAGCCTGTAAAATAGGCTGTATAATAGCACTTAGGCAAGTACCTGGAATACAGTAGGACTTCAGTCATAACAGTTGAGTGAGAGAGTGAATGAATGAATAAATGCTCAAAATGATTCACTTTTATTCCAGTATTAAAAATATTGAGTTTAAGGCAAAAAGACTACATTTGCAAATATTGCTCAAAATATAAAACTGGTTTTCTGGATGATTCTTAGCTTTAAAATTTGTAATCAAATAGACTAACTTACTTTAAATCTTGACATGTTTTGCCAAGATCAGTTGCAGAGTCTGACACCTAGATATTAAACTCCAACTTTGATTCTTCTCCAGTCAATCTGTACTCAGAACTCAGATAATAATTGGTACACAATAAAAACTGGATAGAGACATTCATTACTTGATTCACTATTACATTCTCAGCTTTACTAAAAATTGACTCAATAGTTATTCAAAATAACTCTCTAGATGGATTTTATTTTGCTTCCTATATAGGGGTTTATAAAATGTGACAAAATGTCTCTAATGGAAACAATGAAAATCAAGTGGCTTTCATGCATTTTTTGAGCAGTAAAGGTTTTCGTTTCTTCTTTTCCATAGAGTCAGAAAAATCTGTCATGTAATTCCAGAGTGATGTAAGGTGACCATTCACTTTCATTCATTAAGTGTCATCAAAAATAACATCCATCCAGCCTCCATATACACATATCTCTCAAATATGGAATCATATAAGTAGATGTAAATCATAGCCAGATAAACTGTAACAGGCAAAGATATGAAAGCATGGAGGCGATTTTGAGAGGAAATGAGGAGAAGTCATAGTATTGCTCTGGAATGAACAAATTTTTCTTGTAGATTTTGTACAAAAACATGTCGTTTGTATTCTTTTGAAACTAAATCTGTTTGACTCACCTTCGTATAACCAGTCAGCAATCCCATTAAAAATTACTCCTTCTTTTCCAGAAGATGTCAGTCGCAATGAACTGCTCTTTATATCAGGTTGATAGTAGATATTGTTTTCAAAAATATAAATCTGGATCAGGAAACATGTGAAACAAACAAAAACACAATGTGTTAGGATGCCATTTAAAACTTTAATATTACAGAATGATTTTGAATAGCCAAGTTGTATTATTTATATTGCTTCAAGTTTTTTTTTATTTATTTAATGGGTATATTTGCAATGCTTTCAATGATTAATGGCTGTTTCACTCCTTATTGTTTCAATATCAAGTTGTCATTTGGAAATTCCATGACACTTGGTATTGGTGCATTCCAATCTATATGTTTTGCAACAAGATTTCATGTACTTAATAATCTCTCTCCATAGAACAAAATTGGTTTGGCTTTGGGATAATATTTTAGGTACTCAAGAGACTGATAACTAACTAGATGCCATTTTAGTAATAGCCAAGTGACTGTTTGAAAAGCTTCGATTTGGAGCCTTTATTTTTATAAAAATGCATTTGGTGATCAATAAAATAATCTTTAGAGAATCTTTCTGATTCTATCCAGCTCAACTCACAAATTCACTGATGATAGAAGCGATAATAAATTTTCTTTGAACTCTATACACCTATCATCCTTGGCAACTCTTTCTTAAATAGAATAACAATAATAATAACATTGTGCCTGAGTTCAAGAAAGAGTTTTAATTTGAACACATCACAGAGTCTTCCAAAATAATATCCACAACAATAGCCCCAGCAACTGAAACAACAGAACAAATTAAACAATGTTTGTCCACATAAAAGGATGTGTCTTTGATACAGAGAATTCAGGATAAAATTATTTATAATTCACTTTACAATGTCTTTAATGCCAAATGTTTGAAACCGCTGACCCCTATGGTATTATAACCTTTCACAGAATCAGTTTTCTGTGGTTAGGGGCAGTAGAATGTCGTCTAGAGCAAGCCAAATTGCTATTTAAATCAAACATTTTGTTGTGAAGGTAAAGGATGGCCTAGTGCCCATGTATCCCAGCATGCTATGAATCAATACACAATAGTAGATAGAGCAAACACAAGAACTTCCAAAACAATTGCCTGAATAATTTCTAGACTTTAAATCTTGGTGTTCACAGTGACAAAAGCAATCTCAATATCCAGAAAATTTCATTGATATTTGATTTTGATGCTGGAGATTTAGCAAGCATTTATTGGTGGATGTATTTCTTTAATCCTTTCACCACTACAACAGGGTCCTTTATATTATGGGTAAGAATTCCAATATCAGAGTAAGAATTTTGGGGAAAAAAAAACCAAAGACAGAGAAAAGAGGGCAAAACAGGGGGTTTAAAAGCATGGACTTTATAGCAAGGCAGGCTAAATTTAAAATCCCAGACCTTAATGATTTTCTTAACTTTTCTAAATCTCAGTCTCTTATGTAGATAAGACTCATACATATCTTACAGATCTGTGGTGAAGAATAAATGAGATGATAAATGTAGAATACATAACATATGTGGCTATTACTAAAAGCAAGACTGATTGCATACAAGACAATAAGGTTCAAATCCTAAACAGTTAGGATTAGTTTTTGGCAGTTACAAATTCTAAATGAAGTGCTAGGATTATAGACGTGAGCCACTGCACCCAGCAAAATGTGTATGGTATATATAAAACATGGAGCCATACTCACTCATAGAAAGAAACAAATCAATGTTTTTTGCAGCAATTTGGATGGAACTGGAGTCCATTATCCTAAGTTAAATATTCCAAGAATGGAAAAACAAACACCATATGTACTTTCTAATAATTGGTAACTAATCGATGGCCACACATGAGCACACAAAGAGGTAAAAAAATCATTGGAAATCAAGAAGGGGGAGGAAGAGAGTTAGGGAGGGGTAAAAATCTACCTAGCAGGTACACAATGGGCATTATTTGGGTGATGGACACATTAACAGCCCTGATTTAAGCATTGTAAAACATAACAAAAACATTTGTACACCCTTAATATTTTGAAATTTAAATAAATAAATAAATAAAATGAAACCTCTATAACTTCAGCCAATGTGTAAATTATCTCAAACTATTGGCAAGTAGGACATATTATGTGTGAGATATTCATTAGGAGTAGCAGCAGGACAGTCGTAGCGGTACCGGTGATGGGAAGAGGAGGAGAAGGTGAAGCAGAAGATGCAGGAGAGGTACCAACAGGTGATATTTACTGCCTTCGCTCCAGTTAGAGAGTTTTCAGGTGAGACTATGAAATAGGAAATAAGCTTATTATCGAAAGCATGTGAATGACACTTAGGCAAAAGTTTGAAAATTGTCTCTCATGTATCCTAGCACTGACTAGAAGTTGGACTTGATGACTTTCACAGTCCCTGATAACTGAGAAAGAAATATTAGCTTTGTTCTAGCCCCCTAAAGCATAACCTGTCCACCTTGTTCACACTACCTCCTCCTGCCTCTCACAGTGGATGACATAGGTGCACAGAGCTTTCCTTACGTGGAAGAAGTCCCTTTACTGTACCTGGCCTATCTAATAGGACTGGGAGTAATAACAGCACAGATCATCCATACTTAGGTTACTTAAGTACATGTAGTGATGCTTAGGAGTCAAGGTGCCTTCACTCAAAGTAATATGGTTCTAAATTCTCAGCTTTCCAAAGGGAACAAAGTCTAAGTCAAAATAATTAATAAAACCTCCACGACTACAGCAGATGTATAAATTATCTACAACTATTGACCAGTAATTACATTTATATTTGAAGAACAGATTGGATGACATTCAGAATCCATATGAAACTGACATCTGCCTCATGCAGAAGAACAAGCAATATGGAATCAGAATTTTAATGCCATTCCACTGAAAGCTGTAATACAAGAGAATGGCCATAAGATCTTTTTTTCCAATGGATAGGAAATTATGGTTGTCTTCATGAAAATATGCATTTATACTCTCCTAACCCATTTTCAATTATCAAAGTTTTTTCTTGAATTGTATTTGTTCCAAATAATAATCACAAACTATAACAACTACCTTGACAATTTGAGAGCTGCAAATATCCCCAGGTGCTCTCTGGGTACTCTGATGAAATTAAACTGAATCCAAATGGCAATCATCAGGGCTGAAAGTAGGTTTAAATCACATTGAAAATATGACAAACACCGAAGTCATTTATCCTAATGTTATTGATTACACTGTCACAATATTTTCATACCATTAATCAATTCCTTCAATGAGCCACCAAAACAGCATACCAAATAAAGATGGATAGCTATCTGACCACTTAACTCTTCAATTTATAGAGAAAGCTGACTACCTAGTTTTCCAAAATCAATCATGCACCCAGAAAATAATTGCAAATTGGTAAATTCACCACATGGAAACAGAAGAACCATTGAAACACTATGTGCTTACGTATGCCAAGTTAAGAAACATGTATTAAATGTTCTAAGAAGTTGTCATTGCTGGACAGGAGTCCATAAGAGCCAATTTTCAATTTGCTACCTTATCTGTTTCCTGCCACAACTACCAGCCAATGCTCCAGAGGCTGGACACTCCAGTAGCCTGGATTGCTACGTGGAGACATCAGGCAGACTCTCTCCCCACCCTCAACCAACTTGGGATGAGCAATTTGCAAGAGATGAACATTTGATAATAAAAGTCATTAAGATTTTGAGGGTGAGAGTCTCACAACGTATTAATAAATTAGTTTAATGTGACTGATATAACCTGTGACAATGGCTAACACAAATTTACAGCAGCAACGTCACAAACTTTTAGCCACCTTAAAAGAAAAAGAAAAAAAATATAAAATAAAATGAATAAAAGTGAACATTGGATCTATTTTAGCTGAAATATTACTTAAAATCTATTCCATTTTTTACTTAGTTGAGTGATTTTCGTGGCAATTTCAAATTAGAAAATGATGAATCATTCAAAAATCTCCATGTATTGCAGTGGTGTCAGAGGAGCTGTAAAGTTACAGTGGAGTTGGGTTAATATTTGGGTTGCCTTCTCCAGTGGCTTGTAAAGGATCTAAGGAAATTTCACCCCAAAATATGACTCTTTGATATAAAGAGTATTTTGAATTGAAAGCACTTAGAGATCAACAGGTCCCTGGAAGGGGCTTTCCCTGTATCTACCAAACCACATGGACTCATCAAAAGAACAATAAACTTCCCTTCTCTTTTCTTCCCTGTTATTTCAATATATTGCAGGAAAGATGATCAAGAATGCAACCAGATCTGGCCCAAAATCATTTTAAATACAGTACCTGGCTCTCAGGTTAATTTAATTTACAAACAGAATCATTTTACAAGTCAATGTTTCCTCCATCCATTCATCCTCCCTAGCAACCACCTATTGCTCTTAAACAGAATTACTACATTCCTCATCCCCCCTTCACCTCTAAAAGGAGTGTATAAAAATATCTGGATCCCATTGGGATACTGGGTAATCACTCTGTGATTCTCCCTGTCTATACAGTAAATAAACCCCTTCCTCTTATTAATCTGCCTTAATTGTGACTTAACCTTTCAATGAAGTTTCAGGGAAAAGGGGAAGTTTCCCCTCACCTCCATATTTGCTTTTTGGGAAAAAAAAATGTAATTAAGAAACTATCCCAGATTACACCTATTGCTGGCAGGAATGTGGTGAAAGATGTCTTTTTCTAATTTAATTGTGAAAATACAACATGTTATGGTCATTTTGGAAGTAATATGGCAATTGAAAGCAAAAATTCCATCTCATCAGCAATCTAACATCTAGGACCTTGCTGTGCAGGAAAGCAAAAACAACAACAACAGCAATAAACACCAACATGTAGAGAATAATGAGCAGGGATGTTTATTTTGGCAGTGTTTATCCTGGCTCAAAGAAGAGTCAAAGTGAAAGCCTATAATACTTGAATGCCTGGCTAGATTACTATTCACCCACACCATGTAATAACACTAAAGATTTGAAGAGAATAAATGTGTCCTATGCAAGTTAACTTGGAAGAGCTTCATTGAAATATTGTCAAGTGACAAAAGCAAGACACAAAACACAAAAAAATTAATATGAATCTTTTTTTTCACGTCAGACAATGACAATACTAATACAAACTAATACTAGCAGGAATCTCAGTTACATATATACATCAGATACTATCTGTTGGTACTCAGCTCCACTCCTGCTTCTGAATAGCTTTTTATTACTGGGACTGGTTAGAAGACTGAAACCTACATTTCCAAAACTCACTTGCAAACTGCTTTTTCAATTTCTTTGTTAGATGGATCCTAATTACTTTCTGTAAAAACGAGAGAACTGCCAGTTAGGAATTGGAAGCATCTGGCAGGAGCTGTAGCCTGCCAGCTTCAGCCATAGCTCAGTGGCAATGGTGACAATCTCTGCAGTGGTGATGGGAGTGGGGGCTCCCAGGTCCTGCCTTGATAACAGCAATATGGGTCCATGGGTCCTGCATGCCACCGCTTTGGCCCCTCTAGCCTTTCTACATTGTTTGTAACAATTATCTATATTATTAATAAATCCCTTCTATCTTAAACCCATAGAGTAATTGTTGTTTTCCTGCCTGATTGGAAACTCTTACTGAAAGTGTCCATAGATGTTTGTATGGTATTAAACAGATAAGATTGGGGAGACTATGGAAGGATCTGTGCTTGACTTTTAATAGGGATGTATGTGATTAGGATGGCTATACAGTGGGAGAGAGAGCTAGAAAGCAAGCAGTCAAACAGAAAAGACTGGGAAAATAGACTAGGAACTCTTTTTTAAATTTTGTGTTTTTGTGGTAAGAACATGATATCTACCTTCTTAACAAAATTTTAAGTGTACCATACACTATTGTTGACCATAGGTACATTGCTGTACAGCAGATCTGCAAAGCTTATTAACCTTGCGTGACCGAAGCTGTGTGCCTGTTGATTAGTAACTCCCCATTTTCCCCTGCCCTCATCCCCTGGAAACTACCATTGCACTTTTGGATTCTATGAATTTGACACTTTCAGGTCCCGCATATAAGCGGAATCATACAGTATCTGTCTTTCTGTGGCTGGCTCATTTCACTTAGCATAATGTCTTCAAGGTCATCGCTGTTGTTGCACATTGCAGAATTTCCTTCATTTTCAAACTGTGAATGGGGTCCATTGAATGTGTACAGTACATTTTCTTTATCCACTTATCAGTTGATAGACATTTAGGCTGTTTCTTCATCTTGGTTACGGTGAATAGTACAGCAATGGACAAAGGAGTGCTGATATTTCTTTGAGATCCTGATTTCAAGTCTTTTCAGTAAATACCCAGAACTGGAACTGATAGATCATAAAATAGCTTTATTTTTAATTATTTTAGCAACCTTCATATTCTTTTCCATAACACCTGCACTCTTGCATTCCCAACAGAGCACAAGGGTTTTAACTTCTCCATATCCTTTCCAATACTTGTTTTTACTTTTCTTTCCTTTTTTTTAATAATAGCTATCCTGACAGATATGAGATGATGTCTCATTGTGATTTTTATTTCCATTTCCCTGATAATTAGTGAGCACGTTTATGTTTGTATATAAATCATATAAGTTAGTATATTTATGAATAAAGTACCAACACTAATTTCAGCAACAATTTTAAAGAATGATATCATACAGAAATCAGTCTGGCATGTGGGCTACTTGAAGAGTAGGTGTTTAATTTTTTTTTAATTTGAAACTGATAATAATAGGGGGTTTTTGTTTATCTAGAGCATAGTTTTTCAAACTTGCCACTTCTGACATTTCAGAGTGGATCATTCATTGTTGTAGAGGACTTCCCTGTGCATTGTAGGATGCTTAGCCACATCCCTGACTTCTACACACAAGATGCCAGTAGCACCCCTCCCTTCAGTTTTGACAACAAAAAATATCTCCAGACATTTCTAAATGTCCCTTGGGGTTGGGAGAAAAATCACTCCGAGTTAAGAGTTACTGATTTAGAGGTAAATAAGTTCTTTCCATGAGTATGCTCCATAAATAAAATGATTTAACTCCGTACACCTTTAAATTTCCATTTGTAATTTGTTGTCTGAAAGTGCTCTGCTAAGTGTCCCTGAGTTGTAAAGATTTTGATGTATAGTCCCTATCTTCAAGAAGATTATAATTTTATGTGAAAGACAGGTAGATAAACCTCTCAAATCCAATGAAGGAAAAGCACATATTACAGGGCTTAGCCATGAATGGCAGGGGTCGGAATAGGAGAATCGGTTCATAAATAACATTTAAGGAGATACTGAGATACTGAGTTTACATTGTGTTGTAAAGGACAAGGAGCGATTCAGTGGTATTAGGAAGATAGAGAGGAAGAATTTCTAGGCCGAGGGAATAGAATGAGCCAATGCAAAAGCTGAACAACTATAGAAATATTTGGACAATAGTTTTTTAGGGTATCGATACATCTCTATATACCTACAGTTGCTCTAAAGCTTAAGTTGGTGCCAAGCCATAGGACAGCTTGAATACCAGATCAAACAGTTTAAACTTTTTTTCCAGTAATTAACAAGTTTAAATTGTTCATAAGCAGGTGAGTGATTTGATCAGCTTTAGGAAAATATTTGAGAAAATAATTGGTGGTAATTTCAGAATGGACAGTGGAAATGGAAGACTGCTGTCAGGAAGATAATTCAAATATTCTGCCTAACAGAAATGATATTGGGCAAAATGGAGCCGTAGTTCCTAACATAGGCCTAAATGCTTATGTCTAAAATAGCTGTGAATTATGATGCCAATGCTTTAGTATTTCTCCCTTGAATTCTTCCAACCTTCACCTTTCAGAGTCAATCACTGCAGCTATGCAGCTATTTTTCTTTTCTTTTCTTTTTTTTTTTTGTAGCCCTGTTGTATAACCGTCAAATCATATGCAGTTCTTACCTCGTGTCTACCCTATTAGAATTGAACATTCTGGCAGCCATGTCCTTGTCTCCTTTTGCTCTAGGCACATCAGCCACACTCCAGCCTCACCAAAATCCCTAGCCCAATGATGGCTCCAAAATTCATATGGAACCTTAGACCTTTTGTTTTGCCAGTGACAGATTTTAATTTTCAATCATGCCAGTTTATCCACTTCTTTATGAATCATGTTACAGTAAGCTAAATATTTTCTATTTAAATGAATTTAATATCAAATTATTTTGGAAATAAATGAAAACCATAAAGATTTTACAGTGAAGTAGAACAACTATTTGGGACAGATACTATTATTTTTCAGCAAATGAGAAAATTTCATCATATGGACAATATTAAAACATATATATAATTATATTTATCAGAAAAAAAGATTGTGAAATGAGAACACTTTGAATTGCATCATGCATAGAAAATGTTGCAAAACACTTAATTTTTTTAATAAACAAAAACCTTTGACATATTGAAGACATTCTTTTAATGCATCTGATTCCATTGAATATTGAGGAAAAGTTTTCTCTTCTAAGCAATATGCCACATTTTAGTCTAGGAAATATTTGGAAGAACTATTCTTTAAAGTCTTTAAGTATCGACTGATGATCAAAAAGTCCTTATTTTTATTTATATCACTTAGATTCTTTTTGAAACATGAACTAATATAAAGCAACAAAAAAACAAGAGTATTTTGGTATTATAATTAAAATAGACAAAATGAAAGAGAGCCAATAATAAATGTTGTCAAGGATGTGAAACATTCAGAACTCTTATGCACTGCTAGTGGGAAGGTAAATTGGTACAATCACTTTGCAAATCTTTTTAAAAATTTTTACCAAAGCAGTGCATCTGTATAACTGTTTGACTCAGCAATTCCACTCCAAGGTGTATACCTAACAGAAATGCAAATGTGGGGGCAGGGGAGAGAGAGAGAGAAAGATTGAGATTTCTTTATTCGTATATCAAAACACATATATGAGAATTCTCAGGCAAATAAGCAAGAAAAAATCAAACAATTCCATTAAAAAATAGGCAAAAGAAATGAACAGAAACCTTTCAAAAGAAGACAAGACTGATGGCCAACAAACAGAAGAAAAAATGCTCAACATCTCTAATCATCAGGGAAATGCAAATCAAAACCACAATGAGATATCACTTAACTCCAGTGAGAATGGCTTTTATCAAAAAGTCTCAAAACAATAAATGTTGGCGTGGATGCGGAGAGATAGGA
>CAUYSK010053280.1:0-16815 GCA_963575035.1 Avahi laniger
TTTGTTCTTTAAGAGAATAATAAATGGCACGATGACGTTAAAACAAAGGGATATTCGGGTGAGAGAGAATCTCTGCTATTTGGGCAGACTATGTATAAGGTGATGTGGTAGACTGCACATGGCGCCCTAAGATATTCAGATACAAAAAGAATTTGATGCAACAAAAACAACACTGTCGTATAATAGTTTTAAATGGAAACTATAAAATTAATTATTTATGTATTTATATGCATTTTAATTAAAATCTTCACATTCAGAAAATGGTAACAAATATGATAATAAATGCACATATGCTCTATTTTTAAAAAAATTCCTTCAAAAATATTGAAGTAAAATATGCCAGATAAAAATCCTTTGTATTCCCTTCAGATCCCAATATTCTTTTTCTCCTTAGAAGTAACCACTATTCTAAAAGTGATATGTGTCTTTGCAGTAAAAGTTTTTGTAGTGTATTACATTTGTATATATCTATAAACAATATTTATTGCCATTTTGCATGTCATTGAATCTGTCATGCTCTATATTTCATACTGTATCTTGCCTATTCATTGCAACATAAAGTATTTGATATTTTTTATTTACTTGAGTTGCTCTATGGTTTTGTACTTTATGAACATATACATCTTCCTGTTCATAGACATTTACATTGATCAGCTATTTGTTATTGCAAGTAGTTTTGCAATTAGATCATAGTCCTTTTGTGCATGTAAAAAAACTCTATATGTTATATTCTGAGGCAACATTTATGGTCATCTGCAAATTGATTAAATATCACAAAATTCTTCTTCACGTCATTGTACCAATTTAAACTACCAGCAGTTGCTATGAGTTCTCATCTCCCTAAATTTTTGCCTATTTTTGGATTAGTCTTTAATTTTTTCATGCCAGTTTTATAATTGGTTTACAAAATTCTACAGAAATTTTTGTTAGAACTGTGATTGAAATGGCACTAGATTTTAAGATTAATATGTGGGAAAATGATGTCTCTATAATATTGCGATGTTGCATCCAAGTATATATGTCTCATAATTATTTAAATTTTCTTTCATGCCTTACAAGAGCATTTTGAAAATTTATCCATAATATTATTCACATTTATTTTATATTCCATTATAAGTAACTATATGCTTAAATTATATATGCATAAACTTTCTATTGGAAAATTACTGTTAAGTTTTATTTCTTGAAATTTTTTCAGCTATATTTCTGGATTCTTTTTTAAGTTATAATACACAGTTTGACTATATATCATATATCAAAATTTCATGCAAACAACCCTAGTACTTAATTTATAAACTACAACAGTTTATATTTTTGCAATTCTTATACTTATTTCATTTATCAATGTTATATAATAGAATCTCAAGCTGTGTAATAGTAGTAATATTATTTCTGGTTTTTTTCCTTGTCTTAAAAGGATACACATTCAGTGTCTTATCACTAGGCATAATTTTTTTGAGTGGGGTGATATGTAGATATCTTTTAGTAGATTAAGGAAGTCTCCTTCTATTCCTAGTTTAATTTTTTAAATTATGAGTGAATTTTGAATCTTACAGAATACTATTTCTTCCTCCATCAAATTATGTACTATCATGTTAATATATAAATTACATTTTATAATAGATAGTAAGTTTTGAATCTTACTGAGTACTGTTTCTCCCCCATTAAATCAAGTTTTTATCCATTACTTTGCTAATACAGTTTAATTACATTGTAAGACTTATTAGACATTTTTTTCCTTCAGTGTGTTAATATAATGAATTATGTTGGGAGATTTTGAGATAAACCCAATTTATTTCTCTTATTTTTGATAAAGTCCAGTGCAAATTTAGTTTGTAAATGACTTAGAAATTGAATCTATGAATTTAAATGTGATATTTGCTTATACTTTTCTTAGATTATCCTTGGGCAGTTATCAAGATTGTCTAACCTCACAAAATGGTTTGGAGCCATTCCTTCTCTTTCTAATCTGAAATCACTTTTATTTGAAAGAAAGGTATGCCCTTGAAGATTTGTAACAACTGACCTATGAAATTATCTGGGTCTGGTATATTTTAGGATATGGGAATGAATTCCTGACTATTTCCTTAATTCATTTTATTTTTGTTAGCTTCTTCTAGTATTTTCTGTTTCTTTCTGCCACTTTTAGTAATACATTTCTTTAATAAAAAATTGCCATCCATGAGACATGCTCCTGAGCCTTTTCCAACCCCCACGCTGATCTGGCCTGGATGCACTATAGCTCTGCTGCCTCCGTCTCCTCCCAGCGCTTCCCTGGGTGTCATCCTGAACCCCGTCTTCCTCATCTTCTTTGTTGAATCCTCATTCTTATGAATCCCTTATCTCCCTCTTTGTTAATTCATCCCTGAGTTTTTAGAGGCAATCCTAATGTAGCTAGAGTTAAGAGAGATAATATTTTTAAAAATTTGTGTGAAACTGAATATCTTTCTTCTACTCTCTCTCTTGAGAGATAATTTAGGTATAAAATTCTAGGTTGAAAATCACTTTTCCTCAAATTCTGGAGAAATTTCTGGTCTTTTAGTTTCACTGTTGCTGCTAAAAAGTCCAATGACATTTTCACTTTCTCATATTTTTTGCCTTTCTTTGAAATTTTTTTGAAATCCTCTCTTTACTCTGATATTCTAAACAATTACCAGGATGGATTTATTGCTAGTCAATCCCTTTCACTCTTAGGAATGAGCGCCTTGTGGGCCCTTCCAGCTTGGACCTAAAGTTCTTCAGTTCTGGGAAATGTTCTGATTATTGTTCATTATTTATTCCTCTTTGTTTTATCTGTTTTCACTGGAATGCTTATTAATATATTGCACCTGGTTTAATTTGTCTTTTTTTTTTTTTACTTTTTTCCTCACTTAAAATTTATGTCTTCATCTCTTTGTGCTGCCTGCTGAGATATTTCATTTTCTTCCCACCATTGTATTTACTTTTTTAATAGTATAAATGCTTCTTTTTTAACAGCATCCTATTCTGTTTCATCAATGAAATATATTTTTATGTCTCAGCATATCAAAATCTTCTAGTCTGTGATATATTTCTGTTTTTCAGAGTTTCTGATTATAAGATTTGTTTTGGTCCCTAACTTTCATCTTAGGGGCTTTGTTCAAATGCCTGGTAGATTCTTTACATTCTTTGCTTTCCCTTCCCTCAGGTTCCTCCCTTCCTTTTTTTCTCTCTTTCTTTCTTTCTTCTTTTCTTTCATTTGTTTAAATATATTTAAGTGATTTTTTAAAAGGGAAGACACTGGGTGCTAGGTAGTGGGTTTCTGACAGGCTTAAATGTAGAGAGAGCAATGAGATGGGACCCAATCACTTTCTTATAGGACTACTACATCTGAGATGTGTAAACATTTTCTTTTGAGTGGATTTTTCTCATTTTTGCTTTTAATTTTTGTTTACATGTAATAATTATACATATTTATGGGATACAGAATAGTATTTCTATACATATATACAATGTGTGATGATGATCAAATCAGGGTAATTAGCATATGTATCACCTCTGAATTGGGATGTGATGGAAAAATCACCATTTCTTTGTGTTGGGAACATTAAGAATACTCTCTTCTAGCTATTTGAAAATAGACAGTTAACTATTATTAATTATAGTGACCCAATAGTGCTATAGAACATTGGAACTTATTCCTCCTAACTAGCTATAATTTTATATCCATCAATAATCTTTCCCTGTCTTCCCTTCCCTCATTCTTTCCAGCCTCTAATAATCACTATTATTTTCTCTACTTCTCTGAGCTCAACTTTTTTAGCTCCCACATATGAGTGAAGACATGTTGTATTTCTCTTTCTGTGCCTGATTTATTTCACTTAACATAATGTTCATTTATGTTGACACATCAATGGTAGGATTTTATTCTTCTTTATGGCTCAATAGTATTCCATGTATCTGTCTATCAGTATTTAGGTTGTTTCCATATCTTGGCTATTGTAAATAGAGCTGCAGTAAACATGGGGATACAGATATCTCTTCCATATACTTATTTACTTTCATTCAGACAAATATTCAGTAGTGGGATTGCTGGGTCATAAAGTAGTTATATTTGTAGCTTTCTGAGAAGACTCCATAGTGGTTTCCATAATGTCTGTGCTAATTTCCATTCCCAAAAACAATGTACAAGAATTTCTTTTCTTCGCATCTTTGATAGCATATGTTCTTTTTTGGCTTTTGATGATAGCCATTCTAACTGGAGTGAGATGATATCTCATTGTGGTTTTGATTTTCATTATTCTGATGATTAGTGATGTTGAATATACTTTAATATGCTTCATGGCCATTTTTACATCTTCTTTTGAGAAATATGCATTCATATCTTTTGCTGTTGAGTCATTTGAATTCCTTATACATTCTGAATGTTAGTCCCTTGTCAGATAAATAGTTTGCAAATATTTTCTCCCATTCTATAGGTTGTTCTTCACTCTGTTGGTTGTTTCTTAGTTGTGCAGAAGCTTTTTAGTTTAATATAGTCCTATTTGTCTATTTTTTTGTTTTGATTGCCTTTGCTTTTGAAGTTGTACCCATAAATCTTTGCCCAGACCAATGTCATGAAATGTTTTCCCTATGTTTTCTAGTAGTTTTATAATTTGGGGTCTTATATTTAAGTCTTTCATCCATTTTGAGTTGATTTTTATATATGATGAGAGATACAGGTCTAGTTTTATTCTTTTGCATGTGAAAATCCTGTTTTTCCAGCACTATTTTTTTTATTTGTACAAATTTAAGGAGTACAAATGCAGTTTTGTTACATGGATATATTGCATAATGGTTAAGTCTGGACTTTTAGTGTAACTATCTCCCAGATAATGTACATTATACCCATCAAGTAATTTTTGAAGAGGCTGCGCTTTCCCCAGTATATGTTCTTGGCACCTTTGTTGAAAATCAATTGATCATAAATACATGGATTTATTTCTGGCTTCTCTGTTCTGTTCCATTGGTCTATGTGCCTGTTTTTTATACCAATCACATACTATTTTGTCTACTATAGCTTTGTAGAATATTTTACTCCTTTAGTCATCTTCCAGATTTTGTCAGTGTGTGATGTGGAAGTGTGGTTTTGGAATAAAATGGATGGTGGTCGGAAGTCTAATTGCCAATATTCTATAAAGTGAACTGAGGAAGTTTGACTTTTATCTAATTCCCAGATGACAATCCCCACATGTGAATGTCCCCTAAAAGTATTTATACTAGTCTACAAGATATATCTAATATTTGAAAAAGTTTTATAGAAATTTTATTTAGCTATGCAAATCACTAAAGTATTATGTTCTTTTATATGCTGTAATTAACAGCTACTCAGTGAAGTTACACTCATCATCTCCTATTGGTAAGACACTCTTAATGTTAATGATTGACTATCAATTATTGGTTATATTTTTAATTAAGTTATATATTTCAAAATGCCCAGTCCCTGTAAAAAATATAATAAAATGAGTATGAGATGATAAAATACATAGGCAGCATATATAGTAGATATTCTTTAGAGCAGAGGCTCTTCAGTTTTGATGGGCTTTATGTCTATGTCTGTTTGCGTACTGTGCAGTGGTGGGGTCCTGAACTGTGGTAACAGGCTGAAGAGAGTAATTTTCACAGTCTGGCTAACCTGGCTCTGTTCCATGGCCATAGTCATCCAACCTAACCTGGCCAACTCATAGGTATGCCAAAATGGAGAACACAGGAGATGATACAATTGTATATAGCATGATTGTGTTAAAAGACCATACATATTTGTTGTAATTATTTCTGAGTTTGATCATTGAATGTGTAAGAGGGAAAGACCCTGATATTTTCTATTTTGGGTAGCTTTCAATGAAATAATATGTTTAAAAAGTACTTTCAGAAGTAATACATGACAATGGTAGAAAATATGAAAAATAAAGTGATATCAGGGAAAAAATATAATCCCTGATCAATATATGCAATCAGTGTTAGACTGTTGGTATATTTGCCTCAGGTCCTATAACCATGAGAATATTGTGTAAATTAATATGAATATCCTTGCATTTAATAAATATTTGTGTGCAAATTCTAGGTCGGACACTGTTCTACATATTGGAGATACAATGATGAACAAAACATCCCTTCCATGTCCAACTTACATTGTAGTGGGGCAGACAGAAAGACAACATAAAAATGACACTGCATCATGGGCTAGAGATAAGGACTAAACAGAAAAATAAAGAGATAAAAGAAAATTTAAGTCACAGGGTACATTTTTTAGATGGTGCTGTCATAGAAGTACTCAATGAGAATATAACTGTGTATTAATAATTGATAATTAATTTGATTTGAAATAAGACAAATAATTAATTTCAAATTCTTAATGATATTTCTCTGCTGCAAAAGGAATTGACTTCTGTTTCCGTTAGGAAGTTAACATAGGGCTACATGGCTTCAATACATTTCATGATCTGAGCTGATTTGCAGGTCTTTAGTTTTTATTAGGGCTCCTCAAGTCAGGTTTGCCCTACACCTTCACTGTCATTTGTCTTAGTCCATTCAGGCCGCTATGACAAAGTACTTTAGACTGAGTAATTCAGAAACAACATAAATTTATTGCTCATGGTTCTGGAGGCTGGGAAGTCCACCATAAAGTTTTCTGCAGACTTAGTATCTAGTGAGAGCTTCATAGGTGGTGTCTTGTTGCTGCATCCTCATGTGGCAGAAGCAGCAAACACACACCTTTCAATCTCTTTTATAAGAGCACTAATCTCATTCATGAGAGCAGAGCCTTCACGCCTTAATAACTTCCCCAAAGGCCCCCATCTTTTAATATTCCCACAATGGGGATTAGCTTTCAACATGAATTTTGGAGGGGCACAATCAGACCATAGAATTATTCTTCAGAGGCTTTCACATAAAATTCTGAGATATTTACCAAGGATGCTTCTTGGTGTACCCTGATCTCCATTTTTTGTCCCTTTAGTCAGAGATCCTGTAAAAAGTCGGCTTATCCCCTCCATCTCTCAATCACAACTTGTGTGTCGGCAAATGTTAAAGAAGAAGAGCGGCACTGAAGAGCAGACTCACTTTTCTGTGCATCCCTTTTTTTGGTGGGGAGGTTTCTTGGCCCTGTGATTTCTAAGTGCCTTGATAGCTTTCCATGTCCTTCAATCAGATTTCATATTGTGCATTGCATTTTTTTCCTATTTGTTATGTGCATGAAGATAGCACTGCATCAAGCTAATCTGACATGATAATAAATAGAAATAAATCCTTGTCTTTTCAGTCTGTTACTTTATCCAAGCCTGTTGCTGTGCATGTTCTTCCCTCTTCTGAAGCCACACAATCTTCTCAAGAATTTAAAACTCTGTAGGGTTGCAAAAGACAATCAATCAGTCTTACTGGATGAGATGTGGTAGCAGATAGAGGTAAAGACCTGGGGATCTAAATTATTCTTATTCACCTCCACTCCTCAGCTCACAGTGTGCAGAAGCTGATATTCTCCATCTGAAGTTTTGTAAGTGTGTATAGCTCGAAGAGAAGTATTTATTCCTATTTATTTCGTTTGAAGAATTTTGTTTGCTTTTCATCTCTCTCCAGTTGTTATGTGATGTTCCACGCTCTCTTACTTTAATCTCCATAACTTATAATTCATTGTATTTCCTTGTTTTATCTAAAATGGAATCTGTTTATGTTGTTCATTGACCTTGTTTTTTAGTAATTGTCAGAGCAATATGTGGTTAAAAAAAAAAAAGGAAGGGGGAATTTATTTCACTAGTTTAACAATGAAATTCCCAAAAAATGTTTTTCCTATCTGTATGTATGAATGAAAGAGTAAGTAGATAGCTTTCCTTACCACGTGAGAAGTCTCGTTTTCTTTACTAAGTCTTTTACCTAAATGAGAGACTTGAAGTACGACTTTTGTGGGTTGTGTCTACCAACTGTCAGGTTTCACATTAGGTTGTGTGTGTAGAAAACAAAGGCTTGGCCTCTTCACCCCTTTTTCTCATTATTCCAAAGACAAAATAGGGAAAGCTTCATTTCGGGACCAGAGTTTCTCTAGGCACTTATTTATTTGCTATAGTGCGTGCCTTTGCTGTAATAGTCATTGCAGTTTGGAGGCATCCTTCCCAGAAAGACATTCCTTCAACTATTTACTTATACTTATCACTACTACCTGCTCTTACTCTGTCAACCTGTAACTCTGAGACTGAAGTCTCTCCAGGGCTTTGCCAGTTCTTGAATGTACAGCAGCCTTCAGCATCTGGACTGGCCTATGTGCTCATTTTGATTTGTCCATCATGATTCAATCTACTTTCTATTTCCCAGAACTTGTCAAATTCCTAATCCACTAATGTCCTCTATTTCCATTCTTAGCACAATCATGAATATATTATCGTTAACTCCTTTTATTTTCCTTTCAGAGGAATTTTTGGAAGAAAAGGAGGTAAAGATGGGCTCATTGTTCCATCTCGAACTAGAATCCCTGCCAGAAAATACTACACACAATGCCTTAGGCCAATCAATTGATGACTTCCTTTAATACTTTTAAAGACTTCCTATGTTTGGAGGCCAAATATTCATATTATATTTCAGAGTGTTTTAATGTTTTTACTTTGGACATTTAACAACATAAGATATTTGAAATTTATGTTAGTGTATTCTAAGAGGTAAGGATCTAAATTTTGCTTTAGGGATAGATAAGAAATTGGCCCTTTATAGAATAACTCAACCTTTCTCACAGTAACTAGATAACTATCTTTTAAATAGAATCCAGTTCATTTCAGGATATTTAATACCATTTTCTTTTTCGTCTTGCATCATATTACATTGTTTCAATTACTTTAGAGTTATAATGTTATTGTTAATGTTTGGTACAACCATGGTTCAGACTTCTTAAGTCAATGCACAAGTGTCTTTCATATAAATTTTTTTATTCCCTACATTGTTCACATATCCTTTTCCACTATGTGGCATTTTGATTTGGGCACTTAATAAAACTGTTTAAAGAAGCAGAAGGAGTCTTAGCCAGCATCCAAATCCAAAAGAGGCCTTTCAGTGGGGAGGAGACTAAAAGTGAGAAGAAAATACGACATAGTGAATATTCCACAGTTACTATGGAGGCCAATGCTAAATCCATGAACACCTGACACCACTTCAGGTACTCTCTCCATCACTGATGCAACCTGATCTATTCACTGCTGTCCAGCAAGTATGTACTTAAACCTAAAAAGAGATGATCTTCCAAGTGTGTTTCTTTTTTTTCTTTCCAGATGCCTCAGGAATAAACACAGAAAATGAAAGCCCATTGTGTGAACAGATGTCATTAAACAAGAGCTTTACTTTAAGAAGAAGAACAAATTGGAGACTACCAGATGTTACAAATCTACAGGTTGGATTCTTTGTGATATAATTAAGCAAAGAGCATGAAACAGATAATATATTTCACTCAAAGATAATTGACAACTCTTATTAACAACATCATTTAGAAGCCCCTGGGCCTTTTCTCTTTTTATATAAACAGCATTTTCATGAATTAAAAACCTGGGAGTGAGCAGTAAGCAGGGTGCAGTGCTCATTTGGAAACAATGAGAATATAGTCTTAAAAGTTAAGACATTTAATTATCATTTTGTATAAGACGTGGCCATCTTGGCTGGCCATGAAGCTCATTTCCAAATGTGGTCAGGCTCCACATGAATGCTCGCCACACCATGGAAGCTGCATGTTTTTATTAACCCCAGGACATGGCACTACTGAGGCCAAAATTTTGCACTACTTGACTCCTACTCCATTTCTAAACCAATTCTGATTATATTTTGCCAGATCACGGGCATCACCAACTGTTAGAAATATCATCATTTTATTGATTGCTAAGAAAGAAAATGCTACTAATGACATTTTTATATGTCATTCATTTCAAGATGCATCTCAATTTCAGATAAATTACAATCTCAAAATGGACAAAAAATGGTAAGACACAGAAATAAAGCACACAAGGAGAGGCAAAATTATTCCTATATTTTTGACCAAGCAATTATTAAAATAAGTATGTTATATTTGGGGTGATTACATCTTATAACTGAATCCCAGAAATAGCAGAATTGTACACAGCACAGCTTGACTGCTGCATGATCCCCCATACAGCAGTCCGACATCATGGATGTGTATAATAGGATAACAGAACACACACTTCTTACAGGCAGTTCACTTGCAGGAGTAAGGAGAAAGAAATGAATTGTCTATACACAC
This sequence comes from Avahi laniger, assembly GCA_963575035.1. Classification (NCBI taxonomy): domain Eukaryota; kingdom Metazoa; phylum Chordata; class Mammalia; order Primates; family Indriidae; genus Avahi; species Avahi laniger. Next base: position 10,223 of record CAUYSK010053280.1, read on the forward strand.
CTAATATCTCCTCCTGAACCCAGACACATCAGTCACTCCACCTCCTTCAGGACACAGTAGGCAGAGGGGCAGATAGTCCTCACTGAATTTCTCTTCAGGAAAGGACTAACAAATTATTAATATGAGGTTGCAGGAAGGAATCTCATCCCCATCCTGACAGATATTACAAGTAGCAGAAAGTAGCAAAAAATCTCTTTCTTCTTTTAGCTCTACTCAAGCGATGACAGTCTCAATTCACTCTTATAAAATGGGTTGAAAGCCAGGCATTACAAAATTGTTCTGTATGGAAAAGAGCAAATTTCAACTTCTGGAAGAAATCAGAGAAGGACATAAAACATAGATTATCAGAAACTGCAAGTGCGATTCATTCACTTTAAACAATAGAAAATTTATACACCCAGGGGATAACCTAGATAGAGTTAACACTGATAGCTGAGAGCAAGACCTGAACTAGAACTAGACACTCAATGTCCTCTCCTGAAAGACCTAGAGCCCCCAAGCTCCCAGTAGTTTCAAAAGAGTAGAAACTATCCTCTTATCTTGCACATTTCACACTTTCCAGGTGTTGCTGATCATTGGTCCACTGGTCCGTAAGAAAAGTTCTGCTTTACAGGCACCACAGAGAACTCTAGAGGCAGTGGCAAAAAACTGATTCAGTTGGTAATTTTCTTTTTGCATTGCTGCGTTATTCCTCTCTTGTCTGTGTTGGTATCTCACCCTGTGCCTTACATCCCAGGTTGTTCTTGTGTCCAAGCATCTCTTATTGGAGTTTCATGCTTGTTTGGGGCACTCAGTTGCCTACTTACTTGGTGAATGGTTCCTATACCACTTTGAATCCTAAAAAGCAGTATAAATAAATAATACTTTACATGGATTGGGAACTATCTTGGGCTTAAGTGCCAATAGATGAGTATTTGTCCTGGACCTAGTCTTATTTGTGAAATGTAAGTATCAGCCACTAGAAATTTCTGTGATTTCCTCTTACTCTTTTATTCCTTGCTATTTTGTTCTATTCTGTGGTGAATATTATTGCAGAACTTCATTCCCAACATTATATGGGACGCAAATAAGCAATCATTCCAATTACCTCCATTATGCTCAAACCCACAGGTGCTGAAAATAAATTTGCAAAATTAATGTTTAAAAAACTCATGAAAATTTATAAACTATTTATTAATGATGATTATAAATAATAAAAGATGTCACGTAATAATGTTTGATTATTGTTCATTAAGTAAAGATCACAAAATGGTCATCCATCCTATAGGATTTTAGAAATACTGTCTACTATGGCTGGAAAAGCAGGGAAAGATTTTGGACAGGGGAAAATTTGAACCAGGTATTGAAATTTGAGTAAGAATTAGAAAACTATAGTGGATGGAGAGGTTGATGAGGGAATTTCATAGCCTGAAAACCAAGGGTTTTGTCCTTTTCTTCATCTAAGGTCAGCAATCTTTCTGTGATCTGCCATCTTGGTTTTATTTCCCGTTTCCCCATTTACTAAATATAAGAATATGGGCAAGTTATTTGACCTCTGTGTATCTCACTTTCCTCATCTGTAAAAGGTAATAATTATACATACTTTACAGTGTTATTGTAAAGATTAAATGAGTTTACCCAAATAAAGTGCTAAAAACACTACTTCTTAGAGTGATAACATTCAATAAGGCATTATTTATAAACTGACACCCTTTAACTAGTTAACATCTACTCATCTTTCATATTCAAGCACAAAAGTCAATTCTTAAAATCAGCATAATCTGTTTAACTGGTTCTAGTTTTAGCATTTATTTCCTTTGTTTCTAGATTTGTTTTTATGATTATTTTATCAATGTCTATCTTTCCCACTTGACTTTAGAGTAAGAACAAGAACTAAGTGTGCTGTTTGCTCAAAAATGTCTTCCAAACTTATTCACAGAGAAACACAAAATCCCCACAATGCCAATAAAGTCATATGAATGAGCTTGCCACCTCCTGAGCATTTGTGACAGTTCTTCCAACCGTCCTCACTGTGTTCAGTCTCAGTCCCTCCACTCCAGCACAAAGAGCCTTCTTGCTGGTCTGCTGGTCCTTGGAAATAACAGGTGCACTTGAACCACAGGTCATTGTCATTTCCACTGGATCCTCCCTCAGCCTGCAAATGTTCTTTCCCTTGATCTCCGGAATTGTTTACTCCTTCACCTCCTCAGGAATGTATTCAGATGTATAACTGATCACCTTATTTTAAAAATGCAACCTACAAAATTTCCTATCTCCCTTCTATCCACACTTTCTTTCCTTGTTTTTCCATAGTATTTATCTCTATCTAATGCAGTCTGTGTCTAATTAATTATTATATGTCTGCTCTGTCTCCCTCATTAGATTGCATACCCATGACAGTATTTATCTTACTGTACCCCCAGGACCTAAAACTGCCTGGTATATAGTAGATGTTCAATAAATATTTAGAGAAGTATGCAAGATACCGCTGCATGAGTGAGATAACTAGCAAGTTTTATATGTCTTTCATGATCATCATGAATCTTAAATTAAATCTTCAAGAATATAGGCTGGGCGTGGTGGCTCATGCCTATAATCCTAGCACTCTGGGAGGCCAAGGCGGGAGGATTGTTTGGGCTCAGGAGTTCTAGACCAGCCTGAGCAAGAGCGAGACCTCGCCTCTACTAAAAATAAAAAGAAATTAGCTAGACAACTAAAAATATATAGAGAAAAAATTAGCTGGACATGGTGGTGCATGCTTGTAGTCCCAGCTACTCGGGAGGCTGAGGCAGAAGGATCGCTTGAGCCCAGGTGTTTGAGGTTGCTCTGAGCCAGGCTGATGCCATGACACTCTAGCCCAGACAATAAAGTGAAACTTTGTCTAAAAAAAAAAAAAGCATATGAAGAATTTGGATATGTGGAAATAAGAAAGGCAGTTTATTATGGTGAAAAGAAGATGGAATTGGAGACAGAAGATCTCAGTTCTGACTACATGCTTTTAGTGTGACTTTAGGTAAATACCTTAACATGTCCAAGATTCATATCTTCATCCACATGCAATTATCTTAGAAATCAAACAGCAAATGTCAAAAAACTTTGTGCTTTACTAGTGGTTAATATTAACATTACCTGTCTGCTTTATTTATAGCTTTTTCTCATTGAGGTTTCAGGGTAACATAGAAAAAAAAATTGCTCTACAAAATCTAGGGTAATGTAATTATTTTTGCAAACCTCCCAACCTCACAATAACTGGCTTCAAAAACAGTGCATGTCTGATATGTACCTCAAGTAAGCTCATATTTTTCCCCAGAAGTTAAGACTCCATTGACATTGCAAACTACCTTCCTGTTTTATTATTCTCACTGCCACCTATCGTCATCATAAAAACCTACAATCCATGAAAAGCAGTTGGAGGAATAAATCTATAAATGTACCATATATGCCAATGAGAAAATGCTAGCCCTTGGAGGCTCATCTGGTCTTTAACTCTCATTCAATTTTCATTATTTTTGACATATAGCTCCCACCTAAGCAATGCTGAAAAAAATAAACAAAAATATCCAATATCTACAGACTTATTAAAGAATATTTTGGGGCACATTCCCATATTAGGCATCAACTGAGAAGACAAGACTCCTCCTCCCAATAAAAATACTATATAACACGCTGGGGAAATGAAAGCAAAATATAATAGGAAAAGAAAGAATGCAGATTATTACTACATAGAGTTTATCAGTAGTGAAGAATATTAGGAGACTATAACAGTCCCTAATCCCAGAGAACTAATAGAACAAAGGCTAGTGTTGAATTGATTGCAGGCAATAATCTCCTCAAGTGAAAGAAAAAAAATTTGGAGGAAATAAATAAGTAACAACAAAACATATACTATTTTTATGAATAGGAAGACTCAATAGTGTTAAAATGCCAATTCCCATAAAATGATCTATAAATTATACACATTCTTAATCAAAACTGTGGAGGTACGTTTTAAAGATATTGAGAAGCATATTATAAAATTTGTATCTAGATGCTAAGAAATTAGAGCAGCCAAAACATTTTGAAATAAAATGGATAAAGCTGGAGGAGTCACATAGCGCCTTTAGTGTTTACTATAAAACTGCGGTATTCAAGACAATGAGGTAATATAAATGAAAGGGAAGATACATCAATCAATAGAACAAATAAAAAGCCTTACAATAGCCTCAAACAAATATGGCTAATTAATTTTTTGAGAAAGGTATAAAGGCAAGTCAATGGAGAAAAAAGTCTATCAAAAAATGATGCTGAAATGATTGAACATTCATATATAAAGAATGAACCTTGACCTATACTTAATAGCTTATGAAATTAAAAAGTCTTAAAGTCAATAATATACCTAAGTATAAAATGGAATACTGTTTAAAAATCTTTTATAAAAAAACTGGAGAAAACATTAATATTGAGTAGGCAATGAGTTCTTAGAACATCAATAGCAAAATGCATTAAAAATGACACATTAAAATTCATCAGAAATAGAAGCTTTTACTCTGTGAAAGAGACTATTAAGAGAAAGTAGCACTATTAAAACTCAAAAAAAGGAAAAATACCACCAAAAAATGGACCAAAAAATCTAGGACTGGGTCAGGAAATATACAAAATGAGGTTAAAGCTTCTTAAAGTGTCAGAAAGTAAGAAAGGTCTTAAAAAGAAGCGGGAGGAGGACATAGGAGAAACAGAAAAAGCTCCCAATAGTCAACGTTGAAAGAATTTGAGCAAGAAAATAAATAGTATTGGGTTACAATCCAAAGTATAAAATGAATATCTATGATATTATTTTGCCCACACTACTACAAATAAATGATAAATAATTAAATAAATGGTGAAGAAGAGACAAATCTCTCATGCAGAAATTCCAAATAATTATTATGTAGGGTCTCTGACCTCAAGGAGAAGAGCATGTAAGTGCTGCCTGTGCATAGTGACTTCCTTGCAAAGAGTATAGTGTGGGAAGATCAAGTTGGGGGTGGGGAGGAAATAAGTACAATGGAGAAAACTGACAAACACAGCCTAAGCCAGCTGGTCAAGGGCAACTTCAAGGATCATGAATCTGGTTGATAGTGGGTACCCTTGATATGATTTGGCGAAAATGACTCTTTACCTCGGTGGTCTTCCTCCCCAAAATGCATAAGTCCAGTCTCATCATTAGCGAAATATCAGACAAATCCCAACAGAGAAGTATCATAGAAAATACCTGACCAGTACTCTCATAACTATCAATGGTCATTACTTACAAGGACAGTCTGAGAAACTTCCCAAATCAAGAGGAGCCTAAGGAGATGCGACAACTAACTGTAATGTGGTATCTTTGACAAGCTCCTGGATCATCCCATGCCAAAAAAAAAAAAAAAATGGCATTAGATAAAGATGATGAAATAGACGAGATGAATCAAGAAGTATGGACTTTAGTTAATAAGAATACAACAATATCAGCTCATTAACTAACAAATGTACCATACTAATGTCAGATGTTAATAATAAGGTAACCAGAGTGTACAGTACAGGGAAGCTCTCTGTGCTTATCTTCTCAATATCTTTGTGCATTATCTTTGTGCATCTAAAAACTATTCTAAAAAAGAAAGCCTATTTTTTAAAATGAAAAAAGATATAAACAAATATTTTACCCAAAATATAAATGTATAGCAATTAAACATCTGAAATGCAGTCCGACATTATTAGTCATTAGGAAAATGCAAATTAAAATTACAATGAGATAGTACTATATGCCTATTACAATGGCAAAGAAAGAGAAAAAGAGAGACAGGAAAGGAGCAGGAGGAGAGGAGGGGAAAGGAAGGAAGGGGAAGCAAGAGAAGAAAAGAGGAAAAAGACCTGACTGTACCAAGAACCGGGGAGGAAGTGAAGCAACTGGGACTTTCATACATTGCTAGTGAGAAAGCAAAATGGCACACCCACTATGGCTGTTTGGTAGTTTCCTATAGAGTTTATAATACACTTACCATATGATTCAGTAATAAATTCTATCTGTTAACCCAAAAGAAATAAAAGCTTATGTTCACATGAAAATCTCCTATATCAGAGTGTGTATAAAAGCTTTATATATAATTGGTAAAAATTGTAACAATCTAAATGTTCTTTAATTAATGATGGATAAACAAATGATGATACAGTCATACAAAGAAGTACTAATCAGCAATAAAAGGAAGAAACTGTTGATACACACATCAACATGGATGAATCTTAAATGCATTATGTTAAATGCAATAAGACAAACTAAAAAGGCTATGTATTGTGGGAGAAAAGAGTAGCTACAAAGGGGCAACACAAGATAATTTTGAGGCAGAGTGATGGAATAGTTCTGTATCTTGGTGGTGATCATGGTTTTAATTATACAATTTTGTGCATTTATCACAACTTATGGAACTATACACAAAAAAGAGTGATACTTACATTATGTAAGTTAAAAACTAAAAAGCAAATCAAACGACCCTATCAAAAAGTGGGCAAAGGACATGCCCACAGCATTTTTTATAAAATGTAGTATCTGAACTGGCTAACATCAACACGAAACAAAAAATTAAAATTACACTAGTAGAGGAAATAAGAAGTCAACACCT
>CAUYSK010053283.1:0-18523 GCA_963575035.1 Avahi laniger
CACCTCTCACCTCTCACAAAAATCAATTCAAGATGGATAACAGACTTAAACCTAAGCATGAAACCATAAGAATTCTAAAAGAAGATGTTGGGAAGACCCTTTCAGACATCGGCCTAGGCAAGGAATTCATGAAGAAGAACCCCAAAGAAATCACTGCAGCAACAAAAATAAATAAATGGAATCTGATCAAATTAAAAAGCTTCTGCACTGCCATGGAAACTATCATTAGAGTGAATAGACAGCCCACAGAATGGGAAAAAATATTTGCTCTCTACACATCTGATAAAGGACTGATAACAAGAATCTATGTAGAACTCAAAAAAATCAACGAGAAAAAATCAAACAACTCTATCAACAAACGGGCAAAGGAAATGAACAGAAACTTTTCAAAAGAAGACAGAATAATGGCCATAAAACATATTAAAAAATGCTCAACATCTCTAATCATTAGAGAAATGCAAATCAAAACCACAATGAGATATCACCTAACCCCAATGAGATTGGCCTCTAACAAAAAATCCCAAAACAACAAATGCTGGAGAGGATGTGAAGAGACAGGAACACTCTTACATTGCTGGTGGGATTGCAAATTAGTGCAACCTCTGTGGAAAAGAATTTGAGATACCTCAAAGAGCTAAAAATAGAAATACCATTTGATCCAGCAATAGCACTATTATTAGATTATTATTTTGATTATTAGATTATTTAAATGCCTACCTTCCTTAAATCAATTTTTGAAATTCTTATTTTATTAAAATTTTAAGCTTTAAAAAAAAAGAATCCATTTTTCATCACACATAACAATACGGTGTAGAAATGGTTCGCCTTTATGTCATGACAGCAAAGAAAGACAAGCTTCTAGACCATTTGTCTTCTGAAGCTTGTTTAATTCATGTGGAACCCATCTATCCAGCTTCTTTACCTTGCCAATTTGTTTCAAATTGTCCAATATTGTTGGAACAGTAATGTCAAACCTTGCTGCTAATTCACACTTAGGTTGAGATGGATTCACTTCCACTACACTTTCAGCTCATCATTATCCTCCTTGGTCTCAAAAACTGCCCTAAAAAAAATGTGAAAGATAATCATAAGCCAAAGTGTACATTTGAAAGAATGAAGATTTACCTTCACAAAAAAAAAAAAAAGAAGTGTCAAAATGAAATGTCAGAGATATCAACTATCAAACTTAATACTTAAAGAAAGCAAACATTACATACTTAATAACCTAAAAATATTATTTTAATTTGCTTAATTCTTGATAAACACCTAAAAGTTTTCTGAGAAAAGGAAAGGTGTTTGTTTTCACTTATCATTACATCCCCACTGTGAAATGGATTCCGTGGCACATGAATAAATGAATCAAAGATAAATATTGACAACCTTAATGATCGAAGCTGATGTTTTAATAGTAGATACAATAAAATTATTCCATTCTGGCTACTTGGGCTTGGAATTCTGTATTTATATGTGAAAATAAATATTCTCTAACTACAAAGAAATAACCTATATTCTTATTATGGCCCTCATTGCTTCAGTATACTGTTTTTAAATCCTAAAAACAGGCCTGTGAGATGTATATACCATCTTACACTCTTCCTCCTACTTCTTTTCTGGTGAAGAAATTGCACATCGTTGAAGTTAATTAACTGCCATGATCACACTGCTGGCTATCTATTTTAACAACATGCATGATTTAGGTAAATACAAAAGGCATATACTCACAATGGTCAGAGAAAGTTTCAGAAATGTCAATGTTTGAACAAAGTTTGAGAAGGGCATGATTTTTCAGACAGTAAATCAAGAGTGAAGAAAGACATTCCTGAAAGCATGCACAGAATGAATATTCAAGTTTTTCTCTTCTTTTTGAATCATTCATACCAGTGAGCTTCCAAGAGAGACTGTTTCTCCTTCCAGTGTCTGCCAGACATGGGCCCATGTTATGTTCATTAAATCAATAAATGAGATGTATTTTAATCTATTTTCTACTCCATTGAGTAACCAGAGCATTTCCTGTGAGGACCTGCTAGCCTGTTAAATTCATCTCTACCTAAAATTTTACTTTATCTTTCTAAATTTATCACGCAGAAAATGCATGTGCATGTAATCAAAATTTGTTCTAGCAAATTTTCTGAATGGCGATGTCTCTCTTCCTGTTTCGCTGTAGCATATGCTCTTGGGAGTCACAATGATACCAGTAGATATACGTGCGAGATCATGTAAGGTCAGGACAGAATGGAAATGGGAAGCATTTTAAAGGAAATGGGTAGGAAGTGTCAGAAATATCTAAGTTATTTGATTTCTCCAAATATTTATATTTTAGTATCCAGATTTCTGGTATTTGTAACCAAAGAAGCCTAAAACAGTAGAGAATTCAAAAGGTGCTGCAGATAAACAATATATGCGAACACTATTTGGTCAACATTTTCAGCAGTCTGGAGTTCTGACTACACCAGGAAACGTATCCAGTGTTAGTTGTGACATTGTCATTAACGACAAGAGTTAATGACATTTATTGTGTACATATTGTATCCTAAGCCATGTTTTTAAAGTTTATATGTATAAAGTGGTTTAATTCAAACTATATTTCCTAATCTATTTATGGGTAGACTGTACAGAACTAAACTAGTCTGATTCCACTGCAAATTATTTAGTGAAATTTAAATCTCATTCTTAATTTTTCCTCCATACAATTACTTTAAATCATCCGCAAAAGTGGTCTCTAGGTATTCACTTTCAGCATCCAGATCCCAGCTGATTACCATCGAAAACTTTATTAAGTGTATCATCAACAAAACTCACCTGGCACTGAGAGAGCCTTAGGTCCTTCTGCTCAGCTGCTATGCATCAGTCAGCTCAATAAGTTCTCTAGTATTAGCAGCCTTGTTCCTGGATCCCCCTTTTTTGATCCCCTTTTATTGTGGCTCCAAGGAACAAAGAATGACTCAAATCATTGGATGAACAATGAAAACCTTTTTTTTTTTTTTTTTTGAGACAGATTCTCACTCTGTTGCCCAGGCTAGAGTGCCATTGCGTCAGCCTAGCTCACAGCAACCTTAAACTCCTGGGCTCAAGCAATCCTCCTGCTTCAGACTCCGAAGTAGCTGGGACTACAGGTATGCACCACCATGCCTGGCTAATTTTTTACACGTATATTGTTAGTTGTTCAGATAATTTCTTTCTATTTGTTTAGTAGAGACGGGGTCTCACTCTTGCTTGGGCTAGTCTCGAACTCCTGAGCTCAAACAATCCGCCAGTCTCGGCCTCCCAGAGTGAAAACCTATTTTTAATATAAGTTTAAACTATAATTGGAATCAGAAAACTACCAAGAATTATAAGGACCAGCTTTGCTGTCCATTTTTATTCATTGAAAAAATTTTCGTTCTGCTTATTTCCTTACATTTTACATAATAACCTGTTCCATCATGCTCAGTAAAAATTCAAGAGGTGGTAAGTGCTTAGTTCTGAACCCTGAGTAGGGTGTTACATCCTGGACAATTTTAATAAGAGAGAAAATTGGGAATAGATACATACTGTGAGGTACATGTTCATAAAATTAACATGCAATTTTCATAATTCAATTACTGTAGTTGTTTCTTTTTTATAAATTTAGAATGTCATCTTTACCTTGAAATTAGCAATGCTTATTCACTATTCCAAAGATTTCATTTTAAAAGTAGAAAATTTTAGAATTTAAATAAATATGACGTATCATTATCAACTAAGGATAGCTATTATCTTAGTTATATGGGATTCTTAAATGATTAAGATGCGGACATCATCTGCATAAAAAATATTTGGAGCCTAGAGACATATATGGTCCTATATAACATTATTATTCATTGTATGTATTTTTTCTCCCACCGCTGTGACCAGTGGAAGAATAATGAAACATAATAATAAGTGAGGAAAAAGAGATGTAAGTCACACAGATGAATGGCAGAGAGAAGGAAAGATAGAAGGAGGAAGAGAGGCACTTTTGATAATGTTCATAAATCATTAGAGTTAAAAGTAACACGATCAAAATTAATTAAAGCTGAATATCAAGGAATTAAAAACATAAATTTGAGTGGCTAAAGCAGCAATATAAGCAAAAGTAAATGCAAACACACATGATTCATTTGGGATTTGAGAATAACAGGCGGGTAAATATAGTGGGAACTAAGGATTTTATACCAAGCCAAGTTATCCTTCTATTTAACAGTATTAAGGTTATAGAAGCATATAAAAGACCGCAGAGCAAAGACAACAACAATTTTCAAAATGCAGGACTCAGGGAATATACTGGGCCACAATTCTTTCTTGTGGCATCTAAAAGAGGATGAAATTCTTCCAAAGAAGACATAATTTAGGAAACATTGGCAAAAGAAATAACGTTGGCATTTAATATACTTTAAAGTACTCCTAAGATAGAAAAAAAAGGATGCATGGATATAAATATTATACGTTCTGACAACAAAGAATTAATATAATTGGAAAAGAAGATGAGAAAAAAAATGAAGTATATTAACCTCATTATCTGATTGATAGAAAATAGATGGGAGTTACAGAATACCATTAAATCTAACCAGATACTAAAAGGCTAAGTAAGAAAACAGAAACCTAAGGGCAATTTCAAAAATTATAGGAATAGAGGTAACCACTAGAGCAAAAATGCAAACTTTCTTAAATGTCAATATATTAAATGCTGTATAATAAGCATAGCAACTATAATATAAACTATTGTAAAACTTTAGATCTGATATATCAGCTTATCCATAAATTTTAATGAGCCTAACTCATTTATTAAAATAAAAATTAATTGTAAATTAGATAGATATATGGATAAATTCAAAAGTAAAGAAACCATTTGAATGTCAGACTAAAACATGGGTAAATTCCTCTATAATCTAAATTTTTGGAAAGTATCTCTAAATATAAGTCAAATTATACATTCAGTAAAAGACAGATATATCAGACATTTCATAAAAGTATATTATAACATATTTGTCAAAAAATACTATACACACAATTAGAGAACAAATGGCAGGTAGAAGAAATTTGTAACATCAGATAAAACATTAATGTACCTTTAAATAGTATAAAACACTCTTAAAATGGAAAGAATCCAAGACCAAAAACTATACAAGAAACTAAACAAAACATGACTAGTGATTTCCCCAAATTATGTAGCCATTAAAACATGAAATATTTACATCCACTAATAGTAAATGCATGCACATCAAAACTGCAATGAGATACCATTTCTCATCTATCAGATTATCAACTATTAAAATCTTGGTAACTTACTCTGGGGGTGAAGGTATTAGAAAACAGGCCATCTCAAGATTCATATGTTATGAAAGAAAATTTGGCTATATTGAACAAAACTATGAATTTGTTTATATTTGACTTAGAAATTTCACTGAAGATAACTGCTATACATATGAAAATACTTACTATAGCATCATTTGCAATTCCAAAATGTTGGAAGCAAACTAGACGCCGATGAGACTGTTTAAAGAAACTGTGGTAAATCCTTAAATGAGAGCAATATGTAGCTGCAAAAAAAAAATGTGGAGGATTTCTATTAACTGTTATTGATTAATTTAATTTTTAGACTATATTGTTATGTAAGAAAAGCAAACTGCAAAGGAGTCTATATAAATATTTTCTTTTAGAAGAGAAAAGTAAAAGCAAAAAGCAAAACTCTATTTAAAGTAAGCTCCTCTAAGTGACATTTCAAATGATTTCCATTGCTTTCAGTTTCTACTTTCATTAGATATGCTCTGAAAATATTTCACTCCTTGGTCAACTACTTGGTAGCTTTAAAAGGACTTTCTTTTATATTATTTGCAGGACGGAGACATATTGTTCAATTGACAATGCAAAATACCTCGTATATTTCTTTTACGTGCCATTCTGTAATTTACTAAATGTCCATTTTAAAACATTTTTATTGTTATTTATTAGGCTTTACCCTGGACGCCCAAATACTTTATTTTGTTATTGTATAACTTTACTAAATAAAGCCAGCAATGCAAGAAGAGTAGAGAAAATTGGTTTTCCTCTCAATTTTTCAGGTCTACATGATTAGGCTGCTTCTCTGCCTCTGGACACTGCACATTTGATGAATACTAACTTCTAGAGTTTTAGAAAATAAATGGATTTTTAGTCAAAAATAAGTCTAGAATAGAAACATTATTTGAAAAATTTGGTTGATTATCTTACGTTAAAATTAAGATGTACTATTTAGCATTTCTTGCTTATTTTTGTCTGATATTTTGAACTCTGAAACAGATTAAAATTACACAAAATATATACATATATGTGTCAAAATGAAGAGATGATAGTCATAGAGATTCTATTATGAAGTAAGCAGCTATGAAACTAAAGGATTGGTATGATCGTTAGTTAATTATTTTCATTTAATTCTTATACTACCATAGAAGAGGAAAATGCTACTTCAAGTGGTTTAAAAATATGAAGGTATCATTTAATATATTAATATTCCTTTAATAATAATTAGTATATTTTATTGTTATAATTATTTCATAATTACAATGTATTAGTAACATACAGAAATATTTGAAAATATATAAATGCTGCATTAATTGGAATTAATATTGTACTAAAAAGGCTAAGCATTTTTTTTAAATGAAATGCATATTTCATTGAAATACTAAAGCAGTCATCTTACAGACTCTATCTTCCAAGGAATCATAATTTTTCTCTTAGGTGCAGCTTTGTCCATAGACTTGGCAATATCGAGGTCATTTATAATACAAAATACTAGAGTACAAATAAGACAAAATACCACAGGGCCATTTAAGAAAGCCTCTGATATGCGAGACTTAGTACCTATTTGCATAAGAAGCATAGCTTGAGTTTGAACAATCGATGACAGTTTAAAGTTTGCAGTGTTCCATTTTGATTTTTAAGGATCCCTATGGCGGTCCTTTTTTTTTTTTTTATTTCAGGGTATTATGAGGGTACAAACATTATGGTTACACTTTATGTCTTTGCCTCACCCATGCCAGGGTTAGAGGCATGCCCTTCCCCCCTGCAATGCTCCCGGTGTCCTTTTGTTGGGGGTTTAACCCCCCACCCCCTAATCCCTGGAGAGTATTACTGCAGTGTGAGCACCCTAGTGTTGATCAGTTAGTACGGTGGTCCTTAATCCTGTAAAGTTAGCCTTTGAATTCATTTGGAGCATCAAGTTCCCTGAGAAATATATTCTCAGATCTGTGCACATCAATAATTTAAAATAAAAGGATGAAGCACTGTCAACAATTAAGCTCTTAAAACATATATTTTAGAGTGCAATGCACACCACCGGAAGGATGGACATATTTGAAACTCAGACTTAGGGAGGGATGAGGGGACAAGGGCAACATACGTAACATAAACATCTGTACCCCCATAATATGCTGAAAAAAACATATCTTTTAATTATAAAAGGATGTTAAAATAGGGCAAAACTGTAAAGTAGTAAAACGATACTCGTTTGTAACATATTGGCAATTAAACTGATTTCTTTTATTATTCCTTAGACACCCTGTGTTGTACTTATAAGGCAATTCTAATTCTTTAATGCTAGTTTTGAATCACAAGTTTAAGCTGACATTTACTAGGTTCAGTTTCTTATTTTGGATCTTCAAATTCCTATATGTTGCTTTTGAAAACTGAAAAGGCATTTCCTTCTTTAAGTGTTCTATATTTTTGTTAAAAAATATATTTTTATTGATTTATAACAATTAATTTTCTATACTGTACCAAGTAAAATACAGTAAGATATTAAGCTAACTTTATATTCAGGAGTCTGATGTTGTTGATGAGGGTCTCAGAACTTTTTATGTTACATTTACAACATTTAAGTGAAGAAGAATTTTTTCTGAAGACGAACATGTATCTACACATTATTGACTAAGTAATGATTTTAACCATTTTCTTTTGAATGCAGTACATTTGCATGCAGTTAACTACATTTTAATAAGTGGCTACTGTTTGACAGGCACTGTGAACTGAAGAATGAACTCATTGCAATCCTGCACCACATAACGATGTTTCAGTCAATGAGTAATGCATGTTACAGTGTCCCATAAGATTATAATACCATATTTTTATTGTACCTTTTTCTACGTTTAGATATGTTTAAATGCACAAATCCTTGCCATTGTGTTCCAATTGCCTACTGTATTCAGTAGAGTAATATGCTGTACAGGTTTGTAGCCTAAGAGCAATAGGCTGTATCATATAGCCCAGCTGTGTAGTAGGTTATACCATCTATGTTTGTGTAAGTGCCCTCCATGATGTTCATACAGCTATGAAATCACCTAATAATACACTTCTCAAAACATATCTCCTTCGTTAAGCAATGCATGATTGTATATTTTTCATAAGTCAAAAAACTCTCTGCAGGGAAAAACCTTTTTGTCTGCACTACATTTGTAGAAAACACACCAATACTTCCATTTCAAAAAATTAAATGGAATTTGTAATTTAAACCATTTTTCTTATTAATAAACACAGAGATCAGACCATACCTACAGACTCAAGTGTCTGACTTTTATATAGAATGTCCGTTTTATATGAGAAAATACTTTATGTGTTTATCAGAAGAATGGTTGATCTAACGCAGGACTCAGCCTCAAAGAGTGGAATAAGTGAATGTTTTTTAGAAGACATAGTAGTCTTTCTTTTTCACATGAAATAGAATTCTTATTCCTCAATATGTCTGTATTCTTTGGTATCTTGGTATCTTTCATAACTTATCAGAGACATTCTTGAGGCTATTCATTTGGAGAGGGTAGTTACTATGGAATTAACAAATGTCAAAGGTTTATACTTTTATTATTACTTTATTTGACTAATATTTAATGGGATGAATTACGCCTCTAGCATTTAGTTACCTTTGCATGCACTTTTGTCATATTTTAGATTTACTTTCATACTTTTGGGCCTTCGCGTGTGCTATTTCTCTTGTCTGTAATGACCTTTTCTTTATTCTTTACTTGGATTTTTAATTTGCCCTCAGGTCTTAAGGAAGGTTTGACCTCAAGGAAACTTTCTCCAACTCTCCGGTACAGTATAATTCAAAATGCTCCTCTTCAGTCTTCACAGATGATTCTTTGTTATATCTGTAAATATATTCATTGCAATACATTATAATTATTAATTTTCTTATTTACTCTATTTCAGATTCTCTACAACTGGTTTTGTATATAAGTTAAGATTTTCAACTGTTATTTATTTAAATGAATTTATTCTGTATTTCAGACAGTTCTTAAAAATAACGATGGATTTACAATTATGTGTGCTTGTAATTAACGTGCAGTTTTGAGGAGTCACAATATTAAACTGTTTTATACAATATTTCATTAAACTAATATTTATTGAATAATGATATGTCTCACACACTATGATAGGTACTGATGAGGGATATAAAAAGAGACTATATAAAGAGAGTATGATAAACTTCTGGTCCTGGGCTTGACAGTTAAGTGAATATTACACTAAGATTTTCAATGAGAAAAACTTAAAATTTCAAAAATTGCCACCACCCACCCCCAAAAATTTCTCTCTTGTTTGCAGACAGCATTCAAGGAAGTCAGAGCTTAAAAGTCCAAAAGACTGGCAAGAAAGGAAGAGTTAGTACAAAAAGCAGGGAAAGTAGAGGCTAAGTGAGAAGCAGCAGCCTAAGATATGTAGCATTGTAAATAAATTGGAGAGACTGGAATTGAAGTCTAGACTTCGAAAGCGGATAGATTGAGAAAGCCAAGATCCCAGAGAGAAAAAAATTAGAAATAATTGAGTTTGAACTATGCATGTGCTTTCCCTGGAGATATTTGCCTACATTGTATGTTATTTATATATATAGATCATGCATCTATATACATTTATACATGTATCTATATACATAGATGTTTGTCCAGAAACAACCAGGGAATGGTTAAAAGTGGCAGCAGAGATACTGTCAATCTAAAGATTCTGAGGTGACTGAATTGGCAGTGGTGGGACTGTGGAAGTGGGGCCCTAGTAAACATTGCATACTTTTGGTAGCAATCTTTTAGAAGAATGGGAAAAAGGAATTGTTCAGGCCTACAACAAATTAAACATCCCGTTGGGTCATCATTATCTACATATGAATACATTTGTCCAGAAACAAGTGGGGTACGGTGAAGGTCAGAAGTTAATTAAGTGACATCTTTATATGGTTGAGAAAAAAAATTTTTGTACAAGAAATCTACACTCAAACATTATATCCTAGCACACTAAAGTAAAATAAAAATGCTTTCTTTAGCTTATGAAATATACATAAAAACTTGGGAAGAAATCAGGATATAAGCCCTAAAATAATCCTTCAGGAAAAATGGCGCAGATCCTAAGTGGAAGTATGTGGAAGCACAGTAATAGACAAAGAAATTAACAGTTCAAGAGAGTAAGTAGGTTGGTAAATAAAAATAAATATTGACTATGATACAAATGAATAAAAATGTCTTGCAGCATTTAAAATATACATGAATTAATATATTCATCAACAGTAGTGGGCAGATAGAAGGAAGCAAATAGAATTTAAGAGTTGTGTTCCGTAGAAGTTTCTTAGGTCCATGTTATTCTTAGAAATATGAAAGTATTAATTTTGAATACATTGGAACAATTCAAAGGTACATATTTTAATTATTATAATAAACATTAAAATGATTTAAAATTTTAATTACAATATTAATAAAGGGATAAATAGAAAAATAATAAGCATTTGGTTAATCTAAAAATAGATAAGAAAAGAGAAAAAAGAAAAGAACAGATAAAAAGAGTGTACGTTAGATTTAATCTCAAAAAATATAACTATATCTTTAAATGTAAATCCCAAAATATTCCAGTGAGAAATATTAGAAAAATATTTTCAAACAACTATACTACAACTAGACAATAAAAGCCATAAACTACAACTACAACTATACTATAACAGCTATACTGCAACAATGATATGCTACTTACGAGATACGCATTTTAACTGTAAGTATACAGAACATTCAAAGTAAAATAATGATAACTTACACCATGTGAGCACAAACTAAAAGAATGATAATATAGCAAATGAGTACCACATAAAATACATTAGGCAAGATGTGCTAGGATATATAAAAATAATATTTCATAATGATAAGTATTAACAAGAAGAAAACAATACCATATTTTATTTATTCTATACTTAAAAAGTGAAAAGTATAATAGAATTGACAAAGCTGTAATTATACTGCAGATTTTAAAAACACTTCTCCAAGTATATGATAGAAAAATCAGACTATAAAATCAGTAGGAAAAAAACAGAGTTGACAATATGACTGAAACACCTAATCTTATTTTCACGTGTAAAGCGTTTTAACAGCAACAACAGAACATTTTATTTTCACGTTCACAAGAAACAGTCTACAAAATAGACCATATGGAACCTAAATTTAAGCCCAAATAGACCATAAATAAAGTCTTAATAAAATGATTGAATGTGTTGTCTCTATACAGTATAAACTATAAATTAGTAACAAATAATAATAGTTAACAATAAAACTAAAAGCATATATATTTATGAATTTAGAAATACACTTACATACAAGTAATATAACCTATGAGTTAAAGAATAAATCTAAATCTAAATTTGAATATATTTTAACATGATTTATAATAAAACTGTGGCATAAAATTTGTGGATGAAGCTAAATCAATCTTACAGGAATATTTATAGTAAAAATGCATTCATTAGAAATGAAGAGAGCTTGAGAACCAATACCTTAAACATCCATTTCAAGAAGTTAAACACCCCTCACTCCCACACACACAAAAGTAGCAAAAAAGGAAATAGTAAACACAGAGCAAAAACAATGATTTAGAGATCAATCATATAAAAGAGGAAACCAACAAAGCTCAATTTTTTTAAAAAAAGATTAATACAAAACATATTTAGAAAATGTTTAAAAAATTATGATAGATGCTATGATTTATACTTAATAAAAATGTAAAAAATGAAATTCTGCCTATCAGATCTTAAAAAGGTTATCAGAGTATAACATTTATGCCAATAATTTTTTTTTAATTATATGAAACAGATGAATTTCTTGAAAAATCAGGATTTTCAAAATTCATTCAGGAAGATTTAGAAATATAAATAGTCCTATATTCATGAATATATTGAATCAATATTTGCCAAGAAAAAAAATATTGCCAAGAAAGTTTCACCTGTGAATTCCTACAATCTTTTTAAAAAGCGCTAATGTCTTTACACGATAGTAATATTCTCCAGGGATTGGGGGGTTGGGGAGGGTAAACTCACAACTGATGGACTCGGTGAGCATTGTAGATGGGAAGGGCATGCCTCTAATCCTCGCTTGGGTGAGACAAAGACATAAAATGTAATCAAAATGTTTGTACCCTCATAATATCCTGAGATTAAAAAGAAAGAAAGAAAAAAGAACCAGAAAAATTAAAGTAAATAAATACATTAATTTAAAAAAAGCAAGTAATGTCAATTTTAGAGAAACTCTTTCAGTGAATGGACAGAAAGGGAACATTTCAAGACATTCTATCAGGCTAACATAATAATATTAATACTTAAACCTTACAAAAAGAGTAGAAGGATATAAACTTACACCAAATTTCTGTCATGAACGTAACGATCAGGAACGTAGCAGTCAGAAATGTAAATGAATATAAATTCATTCTGTCATGACCATAAAATCAAATATTTTAAGAAAAATTAACAAATTGGATTCAACAGCACATAAGAAGATAATAATATAAAATGAAACAGTTTACTTTATTTCAAGATTGAGTTTATGTTAAAAACAAAGTACTATAAATATTAGCGATATAGAGCACAAAAATATCTAATAATTTTTGTAGTTATAAAATAATGCAAAAAATACATCTGATAAAATTTGAAATCTGTGCTTGATAATTCTTTTACCATATTAGAAAATCCTACTTCTTCAGTTTGACAAAAAGTATCTATAAATAACCTATCAAAGGCATTATATTTACTAGTGCTATGTTGAAAACCTGTTTTCTGAGATTGAACATAATAAACTTATACTCTTTCCCAAATTCTATTCAACATAGTGCAGACAGTTTTAGAAATCAGGCAAGAAGATAATTTTTAAATGAAAGAATAAAACTTATTATGCACTGGTGTCATAATTGCTGTCTTTGCCCAATCAGGCTGCTATAACAAAGTATCTTAGACTGGGTGCTTTTTGAACAACAGAAATTTATTGCTCACATCTTTTGGAGGCTGGGAAATCCAAGATCAAAATGCCAGCAGAATTGATGTTTATTGAAGGCTTGCTCTCTGCTTCATTAATGGCATCTTGTAGTTGTGCTCTCCCATGGCAGAATGGTAATCCTGCTCTCCCGGGCCTCTTTTATAAGGGCATTAATTCCATTCCATTAGTGCTTTTATAAGGGCACTACTCTTTCTCCAAAGGCCCTACCTCTTAATTCCGTTACATTGGGGGACTAGATTTCAACAGATGAATGGGAGGTGGGTCACAAACATTCAGACTGTAGTCATTATGAAGTTTAATTCTACAGATAAATTAATAGACTCGATAAGTGAATTTCGCAAGGTTGCTTGACAAAAGACTAAATACAAATTTAAATGATTTTTGTTATCATAATAGCAACTATTAGAACATGGAATTTTAACATTTCTCTTACAATATCATCAAAAATATCTCATACCAAATCCAAAATATTCACAACACCAAACACTGTTGAGGATATGGAGCAACAGGAGTTCTCATTCCTTGCTGGTGGGATTACAAAATGTACAGCCACATTGGAAGGTTTGTTGTCAATTTCCTACAAAACCAAACATACCCTTATGAAATTGTTCAGCAATTACACTCTGGTATACTCAAATGAATTGAAAATGCATTCCTATGGAAAAAAAAAAACAAAAAAAAAACAGGCAAGGACTTTTGTGAACTCACTTCTGAAGTTTCTTTTTATTGTGACTTTAATCTATTTATGAGGGTGGATCCCTCATGGCCTAATCACATTGTAAAAGTCTCAGCCCTTAATACTGTTACAATGGCAATTAAATTTCAGCATGAGTTTTGGAGGAGACAAACATTCAAACGATAGCAGTCACCATCTACTAAAGGTGTACATGTGTCCTGTGCCCAATCTATGACCCAACCAATTCCACTAAGGTGTATTTTCAATATAATGAAATATCTGAAATATGTATTAGAATGTTCATATAAACTTTATTCATAATGGCATTAAAGTATATTTTCCCTTGTATAAACTGAAAACATTTATGATTTGAAAGTATTATGCTGAAAGAGTTTTGTTAATCCTGATAAATTTTGGAAAAATTATCAAAACCTCATTTCAGCCTATATATTTGACTTGCCTGACATATTAACCAGTGAATATTTACTGATAGATTACTCATGTCTTTCATGTCGTTTTCTAGGCATTATATGGAAATATTTAATATAACGGTATTGAAAGAAAAAAAGGTAGAAAATAAAAATTAAATATGTATTTTTATTACTATTTGCAAAATAATTATAACTATGGTGATATGAATGGTTAAAAACAGTAAACTTTTTTTATGAATGGTTTTGGAGTATTTGAAAAGGTCAAAGGGATAATTTATTAAAGGATAAAGAGAGTATTTATCTTGAACCTCTACAACAAAAATCATGTCCTTTAGAAATACCAGAAATTCTACTCCTAAAGCCTACTTTTCTTTGCAATTTAAAGTTTTTATTCATGTTAAAATCCTTTTCTAGGAAGTACAATCTTCCTGTTGACCTCTCAGTCACCCTCTCTCTCTCAGTCTCTTTCTTCCTCTCAGGCACAGAGTAAAAATATAATAAGACTATTTTAAGGTTAGATGGTAAGACCTCTTTCAAGCTAAACTCTGATTTCATGATATGTTTTAAAATGTGTGTGACGTATATTTTGATAAAGGGGTGGAGGATACGACCAGCTTGATGATGGCGTTGTCTGTCTTTATTTGCAGACCGCTATGAAAAGAGAGCTATGTGTGGCAGATCCTTTCATTTTCAGCATCTCCACTCTAAGCAAGGCTGTTTTCAGCATGTCGACTTGAGTGCATGGCATACATTTTTGTACTTTCTGTCACAGGTTCTTTACTGAACGCTCAGAGAAGTGCAGTTAGGAAGTGGAGCTGAGTTCATGGCTCTCCTCCTTCCTCCAAAAACCACTGGAGCATGGGAGACCGGGGATAAATGTCCCAGACTAACTTCCTTTGAACAGGCAATTCCAGGAGGCATATGATTCTCAGATGTCCTGAATGACTGAGTTCTTAAAAGCCGCATGAGGAAATTCAGTTACAGACCTCTTCTCCTACTTTCTTTCCCAAACTCCTATTCACTGGAATTGCCCTCTTTCCTTTCTCCTCCACCACACATGCTACCTGCACCCTGATCCTGTTTCATGTTGTGCTTTCGAGGTAACATAAAATAAAAACTTTAATTAGGAACAAAGCAAAAACAAGTCACATTTGATTTATAATAATATATAAAAGGTAGAGGGCAGTTGACAGTCACGCAGAGGTTTATATTTCAGGACAGCATAGAAATAATTATGACATTATAGCCAGGAACAGAAGCATGCCTATCTTCTATCCTTCAAAACATTAATGAAAATATAAGTTATATACCATTTGAAATATTGCAGATAGTGAAATGCAAAGTATACAGTAGAATCCTCTCTGAGATGGATTTAGAACTCAGAAACCCTTAAACCAGTCTGGTCAAAAAGAAATACTTCTTTTCCGGGAACTACTTTGTTTAAACCTCTCATAAATGCTACCATTTAATTGGAAGATTAAACAATAATGTTACAACAGAATGCTAAATATTTTAGTGCCATTTACAATGAATGTCAGAATTTGAAACTTACTGTGATTTGCAGGCAGTCCTCAAGTTTTATTTTTTAGTAAGTTCCTTCCACTTACTTTTCTCTTCTGCTTCCCTATAATGTTGCTATGCAATATTCATGCATAGACCAATGAATTTAAAATACAATATTTCTGGAGAAAAAGTGAAAATTTCTCACAACATGTATTTCAATATATTACTGCCACAAAGAGTTTGTTATAAAATACCTTCGTTTTATTCCTGTAGCATAAAGCAGAAAACGTTATATAGAAATCAATGCGCCATCATTTTTATTTTCCTCCAAATTATGATATTTACAAAGCCTTAGAAACAGAAATTGTACTTTTTACCTTCTGTGCTCATAGTAATCTTTTTATTACAGTGTTGCTTAAGCTACTGCTGCTGTACATGTTAACAGGCGTATTATTTAATCAATGTATCAAACTGTGGTTTTGAGAGTATAACTGCACTTCTTTGTAAACTGATGTATCATATTGCTGTGTTAAGTAAAACAAAGAACAATTTAAACCTCTAGTAACCACATAGTTTTACTGCTCATTTTCTCTTAAAGTCTTTTATGTTGAATCAATGGCAGAAGAGTATTTCATAATAATTTTTGTTTTTATTAATACAATTTACTTTAGATTACATTAATGGTATCTCCTGGTTTCCCTACTGAGCCTCCTGAAATGGAAATTTGACAGCTAAGTAAGTATAATAGTCTTTTCAGTCTGAAAATAAAGTGAATATATTTGTATATTTATAATACAACACTGGATTCATTGTGATAATTGCTAAGATGGTTTGAGCCAGAAGTATTTAAACTATTCAAAAAGATTGAAAATATGTTGGTACAAATATTTGATTTTTTGGATGGGGAAATTCTAAACCAAAATGGGCCTTGTATAAGTGCATGGTGAGTCAGATGAGTCAAAGCGTTTGCAGATGAGCAATTTCCTTCTTCAAGGTAAATGCAGATGTTTCGGGAGCACAGAGTATTGTGTACAAAGGTAGAAAAGATGACTAACTAAATTACCTGTTGTTTTGGAGAAATTAACTTGCTTCACTGGGAAAGCTATTTATTCTCAGAGTATTTTATTGATTCAGATTCATGATAAGATCAAATATCTAGCTTTCTGCTTAAAAGTCAACCCTACATTAAAGTATTTATGAAGAATTAAAGTAAATTGATCATTTATTTCTCTGACATTGAAAATAAGCAGGTAATACCTGTGTCTTTTTAACCACACGGAATGAAGCTTATAGGTATTATTATCATTGTTTTTATTGTTATAGGATAAATTGAGTTGTGTGGTGTAATATCTGTTAGCCAAATAAAAAGTACAATTAGGCATATTTGGAATAATAAATGTTAAGAAAGCTTAATTTCAACAAAAACTAAGATGTCAATATGATATTTTATGAATACAATTTTGACAAAGAAAATAACGTGACCAAGCTATATTTTTCTCTCTAATCTTTACCATCAACTATGTTTTATTAACTTACTACTTAAGAATACAAAGGGAAAGGATTGAAAGAAGTAAAAAGGAAAAAAAATGTCTTTTACTACTCAGAAATTAAATACGTTGTTAACCCTCTGATCTTACCTGCTCGTCCTTAAAAAAAGAGAGAGAAAGAATCATTAAAGTTAGTTCAACTGTCTCCATAAATCAAATTAGACTTGCCCAATTTACACACACAGAAATATACATGCAAATCTCCTAAACTTTTTCAAGATTTTATTTAATCACTAAAGATTTTAAGTGTAATTATTTAATAGATCATTATTTCATTAATGATCCTTCTTTTTGTATTAGTATTCTAATTTTTATCCATTCTAATTGTGGTTTAAAATTATATATATATTATGCATATATTAAATATTATATATATCTACTGAAATAATAATATTTATGAATATATTGAAGTTACACTTATGCTTACTAGTATTTGATTTAGTGCATTTGATTTAGTGCATTCAGTAATTTAGTGATTTAGTAATTTAGTTATTTTTAATTTTGCCATAAAATTTCAAACACATTAATTTTTGTTTCATTTTGGTTATTGCTATAAAAACAAAAATTAGTGTATTCTCAAAAAGTGCTATAAAGTAAAAATGACAAATGTATAAAATATTAAGTATCAGCATGTGGTTTATATTAATAATTATTATACAGTTTATATTATCAATGTTAAATATATATATAAATATATATAAAAATATATATAAATATATAAATTGAAATGATCATAATGCAGTTTATGTTGATATAACCTTTATAGGTGAGTTATGTTTTTCATGTCCATAGATGAACTATCTTTAAAATTTATTGTCTCAAATGGCACAAATATGTGATAGAGTAGAAGTAAATGCATGTTGAATCTTTCATGCTCACTTTTGATGTTATGGCGTTATTGATTCTAACTTGTATGTTCGTGCACCAGTGAATGAAGTTAATCATGTTAATCTTTTTTTTTTATTTCAACATAATATGGAGGTACAGATGTTTAGGTTACGTGTGTTGCTCTTGACTGAAAAAGTTTTCCAGGCTTTTTGTACCAGTTTGAATAATGCTGGCACAGTGCCTAGCCAGCATATCATATCGTGGCCAATATCGTCATGATCC